>JBBPBX010020509.1:0-12198 GCA_038048925.1 Garcialebias charrua | reverse complement strand
GAAGTCAACTTTATTGTCAAAACTGCAATATGTGTAGGACATACACAGGATTGGAATTGCATTTCTCTCAGTCCCTCGGTGCAACAGTAACCAGTCTTGTCATCCAGTCAACCAGTCTTGACATCTTGTCAAACTCCAAAATTCACGATTGAAACATGTGCCTTCGTGTACGACGACACAATTGTCCGTAACCAATTAACAGGAACGCGAGACAGCCCATGTCACGTCAAGGGGCCTCCCTCCCATTTTTCTTAAAGAGACACGCTGCTCACGCACTCACTATCCATCCTTGGGTTCAAACAGTCTTATACTACCATCCAGTGGTCAAAAAAGGTACTACACACAAAATTATCCCAACATTTTTTCTTGAATTTGGAAATTGCTTGTACTAATTATTGTCAAATTTCAAACAATATTATTATTTATCGCAATATTTTCTGAGACAATTTATCACCCAGCAAAATATATTATCGGGACAGGCCTAGGTGGGGATTCAATTCCACCAGCAGTCACATCTTGAAGTGACCCCTGGGCAAGACACTGAACCCCTCATTGCCCCTGATGTGTGTCACATTGGTGTATGAATTTGATTTAAAAGCACCGATTATTCTTTATAGATTCAGATTAGCTTTGTAGAGATGTAGTAGTATGTATGTGTGTGTGGAGGTAAATGAGGACACAGAGCTTTGAGCTCTGGATTAAATAAAAATGTGCTATATAAGTACAGTCCATTTACCATTTGGAAGACATCATTATGCAGTAAAATCGGTTCCCTTTCAGTCATGTTCTCTCGGTGCAACATATGCTATGGGAATTGCGCCCCCGCGCGATTACCTGAAGGAATACAATCACACCTTTACAGCTAGGGCGTCAGCGTTGCGCCAGAGGCCCCGCCCTCTGGGTATTTGAGCCGCTGACGCCCATCCATCTTTCTCTTTTTTGCCCATCACCTCCCTTAAACCTGAACTACCTCTCTTCGCGGGACTTCTCTGTTGCTTCATCGCTCAACCAGAGGTGAGCTTGCTTCCTACACAGAGCGTACAGAGAATTATTCCTGCGTACTACTGGACTAGCGAAAGCTAGTCCGGCACATTTTATCTTAACCCCGAAGTTTTTTCTTCTCCTCTCTCCACAGACTGCTTCGCTCGACGGCGCTAACTGCGCCACAACCGCTAACCTTGCTAACTCGTAGCGGGCTAGCCAACGAAAGCGACGCGACAGAGGAGACGTCTCAAATTAAAAGAAAAAGGATTCTGGAAGGACTCGCTCGCCTTATCTCGGACATGCCTCCGGAGAAAGGAAAGCAAAAGACAAGACTTCCAAGGAAAACCAGCAGGACAGCGAGCCCAACATTGCGCACTTGTCCTAGCGGATGCGGTTTCTCCCTCGCAGCGACAGACACCCATGACGCCTGTCCCGTCTGCTTGGGAATGTTACACGCAAAAACGGCGCTGGATGCGCCCGACTTTTGCCCACACTGCAGCCAGATGCTGGAGGCGGTGCTGCGGCACCGGGTTGACCTCGTCGCCAAGGCCATGGGTGCCCCAGCGGTGCCAGCGGATCCAGACACCACAGAGCCCCTCACTCCCACGCCGGAGCTTGAGAACATGGATCTGCACAACAGCACACGAGTCGAATGGGGTGACAGTCCTGATGTGCTAGCTTCTATGGTGGACTTCGAATTCGACACTCGAGGCATGATGAACGAGGACGAGATCTCGATTTCAGCCTCAGGGGAATTTTCCGCGGAGGACGCAGACGTTGAGTACGAGGAACAGGGAGAAGACCTCTCCAAAACCCCGGTACCTGTGCTCCCGGAAATGACTTTTCCATCCCTGCTCTGTTCACCTGTGTCACAGAGCAGCGGACGCGCTGCACATCCCATGGCCAGAGCCCCCCGCCTCGTCAACAGGTCACGGGGCTGGTAGGAAACTATTTTTACTAAAAGCAGCAGGCCGCCACGAGGCAAAGGATGCCCGTGTTCCCGGACTTCCTCACAGAACTGACTCGCACCTGGCCTCAGTCCAGAGCTCCCATGCTCTTACCACTCTCGCAGTTCCTCGACGTGGACGGGATGGATGAGGTGGGAATAGCCAACGTGCCTCAAATTGAGGACACACTGGCGTCTCACCTGGCTCCCAAGTCATCCGGGACAAAACCAACTCTTCTCAGCAAAGCTTGTCGAGCTTCAGCTTCTCTGCTCGAGAAATGCTACAGAGCTCAGGGACTCGCGGCGCGCGCCATGAACGTGTCCGCGCTGATGCAGGCTTATCTTGCTGAAAAACTGCAACAGCTCCAGGTAACGACGGACAAGCAAGCTGCCGCTGACTTGCTGGATGAAGCCCGCAGGGCAACAGACTTCGTGCTCTGCATGATGGGAACAGCCGCTGTTGCTCAAGGCAGAGGCATGGCGGAAGTGGTCATCGCGATACGCCATCTGTGGATGACTTGAACTGGTCTCCCCGAGGGACAAAAGGTGCCCCCCCTCCCCCAGGGAGTCTGCTGGGGGCAGACCTGCGCAGCCTCGACACCGCTCTGCAACGCGTGCAGGACGAGCACCGGCAGAGAACACCGCCGGGCCCACCTCGGACCGAACACGCATGGAGCAAAAACAGGTTTGTCCCCCGCCAGGCGGTCAGACACAGGGCCTCCTCGGCGAACCGGGACACCAGACAAAAGCGTGCCTGATGAACCAGGTTCACGTCTTGACTTTACACGATCACCCGCCCACATGGTACGGGAAATGATCTCTTCATGTCCAGACTTTATTTGTAGCACAGTGCAAAAAGCTGGTAACTCTGTTACATGCACAAATCATGTTTTTCCTGCTGTGAGTGACATAGTCATATATGTCGTTACACATAAGCACGAATAAAGCTCAAAAAACAGCCACTCTCTGTTTTATTGACTCAAAAAAAAAACAAAAAAAACAAACACAAATAACTTCAGCAGAACAGGTCCCTCTGGCCTGCCAGCCATCATAAAGGGAGGGGGCCGTCTCCCCCCCCCCTCACGGCTCACAGGGTGTTAGCCTAATCAATGAGCCCCGGCAGGGTGCCTCTGCTCAGTCTGTAGCGGATAGGCACAGAGACGTCTGCAAGCAAGCCCCTCACGGAGACAGGTGAGGGGGGTCACGTGCTCCAGCCCCCGCTCCATTGTGAACGACGGGGCAGTCAATACATAGTTCCCAGACACGCCCCCAGTATTGTGCAAACCGGTTTTCGCACCACATCTGTAGGCAGAAGAAGGCAAGATGGCGAACTAGCAGAGCAAATTATACGGACAATAACACGAGCTACCACAGCTTTACCAAGGAACAAGAGCAAACTGGCAGTGGTCGAGTTATATGAGTTTGAGAAAGAAATCATGGCAGACGAATCAGACAACTTGTCACAAAGTAGTTACTCCGATATCATTAATTATTTAATTAATACAAGGAGCGAGCGCAGACCGGCTTCACAACACACTGACTTCACAGCTTTAAATCCAAAAAAGATGTGTAAACTGTCTCAATCAGATCTAACCAGCTAAAAAAAGGTTTAACTAAAATAACACACAGCCAACAAACAGTCCAAGCTGAACACGGACCAGAACCAACCAGCACTTTGAGTCTTACCGTGTTGGAAGTTAGCATGTTGTTAGCATCTGGAGCGTGGCTCGCCGGAGCTCAGGTCGGACGGCGTGGATCCGCTGAGGCGGCCGCGGAGGCACGTCCACGTCCCATGGGACCGACGCGTCGCCCGCACGACTTGGCTCCCGTCGTCCTTCTCCAACTGGGACGGTCTGGTGGACCGTGAGGAGCAGAGGAGGCCATTGTCGCGTTAGCGAGATGCTAAGCTAACAGCATGCAAGACGGTTTGCTAAATAATGAAAAAAAAAACCCAGCTCTAACACACAGACAGTTGTACTCTAACATTGTTCTGACATAGTTTCACAAAATGATTAATGTAGAATATTTTGTTTACCGGCCAAAAGTACGACGTCTTCCAGAGCAGATCCAAGCCAGACTCAGAGCAGGAGGAGCTGTTGTCCAGTTTCTCCGATGAGATAAATCCTTCACGTTTTCTTTTTTTTTGATTAACTGAAACCTGCGCGTTGCCCAAACGTCTACCCGACTGGAACACCCACTGACACAACACGAAGTAACCATTGCAATTAATTAGAAATTAACAAAAAAAACAACGTGAAAAATGGACATCTATCAGAATGCGCTCCAACTGCAGCATAGCCTACATGTGGGAGGGTCATAAAGGACAACCCACAGATGTGACGTCACATGGGAACTATGTATACACTAACCAAGCAAACACGTGACATGTCCGCGCCTCAGGGATGCGCGCCGACAGAATCTAACGATGGGGGGGCACGACAGAAGCCCACAGCCAACCACAAGCTTCACACGTTCACAAAGGCAATTGTGAACAAACTGTGTGTGTAAACAAATCAGAGCTGAATCAGATTCCTCTTCCTGTTATTCGAAGGGAACTGGGCTCTCTATCACCAAACAATTTAAAGTCTGCCAAGCACAAAGAATCATCTCCACGTTCTCACGTTGCAGCTGTCTCCTTATACCATACCATACCAACTTTATTTGTAGAGCACTTTATGCACCCAACAGGACCAAAGTGCTGTACACACAATCACAAAATACAATACAATCATAAAATGGAAGGGACTAAAAACAGTACTAAAATAATAAATTATGAATACAATAAAACAAAGTTAAAACATCTCAGATTGTACCAAAAGCCAAAGAAAAAAGATGGGTTTTAAGAAGAGACTTAAAAACAGCAAGTGAAGAGGCCTGTCTTATGTCTAATGGGAGGTCATTCCAGAGCTTAGGAGCTACCACAGAGAAAGCACGGTCCCCTCTAAGCTTGCGCTTTGTCCTCGGTACCCTCAGAAGCAACTGGTCAGCTGACCTGAGCGAACGAGAGGGTGTGTAGTAATGCAGCAGCTCTGACAGGTATGGAGGGGCATGGCCATTTAGAGCTTTAAAAGTAAATAAAAGTATTTTAAAATGAATCCTGTAACGCACCGGTAACCAGTGCAAAGAAGCCAAAACAGGGGAAATGTGGTCAAATTTTCGTGTACCTGTTAAGAGTCGTGCAGCTGCATTTTGAACCCTCTGAAGCTGGGAAGTACACAGATCACTAATACCAACATAAAGTGAATTACAGTAATCCAGCCGTGTGGTCACAAATGCATGGATTGCTGTTTCGAAGTGCTGTCTAGGAAGGATGGCTTTTACTTTGGCTAGCTGCCTCAAATGAAAAAAGCTGGATTTTACAACTGCTTTAATCTGAGACTCCAGCCTAAGACCAGCATCCAGCTTGACCCCTAGATTTGTAACAACTGGCCGGACATACTGAGCCAAGGAGCAATCGGACAGAGAGTCTTCAGTCGAACTGCCAAAAATCACCACCTCTGTTTTGTCTTCGTTAAGTTTCAAGAAGTTTAGGGCCATCCAGGCCTTCAAATCTTCCAAACATAGGAACAGAGACCGAAGAGAGGCTGAGTCTGCTTTCTTTAAAGGTACGTAGATCTGTGTGTCATCTGCATAACAATGAAAAGCAATCCCGTATTTCCTAAAAACAGAACCAAGCGGAAGGATGTACAACAAAAATAAAAGAGGGCCCAAAACTGAGCCCTGCGGAACACCACATGAGAGTGGAGCAGAGGAGGACCTATGTCCATCAAGACAGACACAAAAAGTACGCTTGGTCAGATAAGATTTAAACCAATCTAAGGCTATATGACCAATGCCCACCCACTGTTCCAAACGTGTGATTAAAATGTTGTGATCCACTGTGTCAAACGCAGCTGATAGATCCAACAACACCAAAACAACGCAGTCACCAGAATCAGTCGCCAAGAATATATCGTTAAAAACTTTTAAAAGAGCTGACTCTGTGCTATGAAATGATTTAAAACCGGACTGAAAAACCTCTAAAATATTATGATCAATGAGATAGGCCATTAGCTGATTATAAACTACCTTCTCAAGAATTTTCGAAACGAAGGGCAATTTAGAAATTGGTCTGTAGTTCGCCAGGACAGCAGTATCCAAGTTTGATTTCTTAATTAGAGGCTGGACAACTGCATGTTTCAGATTTTCAGGAACAGCACCTGAGGACAGGCTACTATTCACAAGAGCAAGGATCGAAGGACCTATAGTAAGAAAAACCTCATTGAATAGTCGAGGTAGAATAGCATCGTCTGGAGAACCAGTTGGTTTTAAGTGGCTAACTACCTCCTGCAGGGAATGCAAAGTCACACATTCAAAGCTATTTCATTCATTCATTCAACCTTTATTTATACAGGCTAGCCTCGTTGAGTCACGGGGACTCATTTACAAGAGGGACCTGTCTCACTCACACCAAACAACCATCCACTCTCACACTCACACCTAGGGTCAATTTAGAGTCACCAATCAGCCTAACAAGCATGTTTTTTGGTCTGTGGGAGGAAACCGGAGTACCCGGAGGAAACCCACGCATGCACGGGGAGAACATGCAAACTCCACCCAGAAAGGCCCCGGACCGGGATTTGAACCGGCAACCTTCTCGCTGAGAGGCAGCAGCTCTACCAGTT
This sequence comes from Garcialebias charrua, assembly GCA_038048925.1. NCBI lineage: Eukaryota > Metazoa > Chordata > Actinopteri > Cyprinodontiformes > Rivulidae > Garcialebias > Garcialebias charrua. The sequence goes on along the minus strand of JBBPBX010020509.1, from coordinate 5,604 downwards.
GTGCCACCGTCCTGTGAAAAAAAAAGCTATGAAAAATAGCAGAGTAAGGTACAGTATCTACAGGGTCATGAACAGTGGGTATGATCTGGGCCCTAATAGAAGTGACTTTCTCAACAAAGAAGTGTAAGAAACTTTCACAGACAGCAGGGGAAGTCTCCACAATAGCACCATGTGGGGCATGGTCATTATCATTAATGGGCAACACGCAGTGGTGGGCCTCCGACCGCTAGAGAGCGCTAATGCGCTAATCCGCTTATAGCGTAGCTAAATAATCTGTTAGCTTTACAGCGGATTAACTAACTTTTATAATTCATACGCGGATTTGTGCTATTTTTATTTACAATGCAGTACCGCTAATAACTAATTATCTATCAGTAAAAACGAAATAACGTATTTACGAGCTCGGACGACAGCTAACAGACTATATCCTGTCAGCGCCGGATGTGGTCCGTGACAAAAAAGCGTCCCCCTCAGTCTCTTGGTGTGTGCTCTCTCTATAGCAGTTAGCAGCCAGTGTGTTACTCTGCAGCCTTATTGCTTGTTTTCGAAGAGTCAGACGAAGACTTTTTAACATGGAGGGTGAACTTGTGGATGTTTCTCAGCGGCCTACGCGACGCGTCTGGATTTAAAAAAAGAAGTTCGCCACATTAGCACTCTTCAAAATGGCGTCCGCGACGGCCAAAGAAGCCAGGATTTTACAACAAAACACGGTAAAACAATTATTTCTTTGCTGAGAAAAAATATATTTCATAGCTGACGTTATAGCACAAGTTTTTCTGAGCTTGAGAGTTTCACGAAATGGTCAAATCTGCTGGATTTAAAAAAGTAGTTCACCATTAGCACTCTTCAAAATGGCGTCCGCGACGGCCACAGAAATTAAAGGAGACCACATATAGGTATTTAAATTTTTTATGTTATGTCTGTGTGCTATCTTGACAATATTAATTCATTTTAATACACAAAATAATTCTTAGATAATTAATTATACCCTTTTTAATTCTGCCATTTTTAACTTTCGTTTTGAACGACCGGTTTCTTGAAGTCCACGCCCTTCAACGATCTGTTTACGCCCTCTGTAACAGCCAGTATCTGTAATGTGTTGTTGTTTTAAAATTAGCTCTTTTTTTATTACTCATTTGACTTACTGTTAGTGTTAGCTTAAGATAACTTACCGAAACCCGTCTGAGCGCGCCGCAGTTTGCTGCTCCTTTTAGCATTAGACCACCCGAATCCGAAGCTAATGTTAGCTTGTTCCTCTTCCGGTTTTCGCCAGCTCCGCTCGTTGCACGCGGAGATTTTGGGAGTTATCGCTGTTCCAGTCAAGACACACACAAAGTTCACCAAGTGTCTCCCGTAAATTAATCCGTAAGGAGAAGGTCCTCACTGCTGCGAGCCTGCTGCGAGGCTGAAATGAGGCTGTACAGTTGAAGCTCCGCTCCATCGCGCCAGAAGAGGGTCCCGTCGCAACCGGTCCCTACGCCGGGGGTCCGCTCGTTTAATTTTTGCCGGCTGCGCGTTGGGAGCGATCGCAAATACACTAAAAATTGAACTAAAACATAAAAATAACAATTATACTTTATTTATAAAGCCATTTAAAAAAACACAGCTGCAACAAAGTGCTGTACACATGAAATTAAGAACATATAAACAAAAGATGAGATGAAATCATGAAAAACAACAGTCATGTGTTTAATACAGAAGTGGGTTGAGCCTAACCAGGGGTTGCTAGGTGAGGGGCTGGATTCAGGTTGGGGTGGGTTGTCCTAGCTCGCTAGTGACGTCACAAGCGAGATTGACTTCCAGTTTATTTAAAAAACAAACCGTTTTTATCACAGACAAATAAATCTACTTAGAGTAAATAAACCACTGGGTGCATTTTTTTGGCCTTAGGACTGTTTTTTTATGAAGTAAATACCCAAAGTTGAGTAAAAAAACATTAAAAAGTGAATTTTGAATGTGTGGTCCCCTTTAAGAACATAAAATAGACAGGGCAGCAAACTTACATACTCAGGGAATCACAAGGAACTCAGGAGACAGAGGCAACAGGAGACAATGCCAGGACAACGATAAACACAGAGATACAGACTTATTTTTGATTTGATTTGATGTTTATTCATTCATTTAAGAACAATACAAAACAGTTTCATCAGATACCAGGATGAATAGACTTTTAGCTGAATGGATGGATGGATAGACAGTTAGCTGAATGGATGGATGGATGAATAGACAGTTAGCTGAATGATGGATGAATAGACAGCTGAATGGCTGGATAGATGGATGAATAGACAGTTAGCTGAATGGATGGATGAATAGACAGTTAGCTGAATGGATGGATAGACAGCTGAATGGATGGATGGATAGACAGCTGAATGGATGGATGGATAGACAGTTAGCTGGATGGCTGAATGGATGGATGAAGACAGTTAGCTGAATGGATGGATGAATCGACAGTTAGCTGGATGGCTGGATGGATGGATGGATGGATGAATAGACAGTTAGCTGAATGGCTGGATGAATAGACAGTTATCTTAATCTCTGCTCACATATGATTGTACAGCCACACATCCAGGCTGTCATATTGTTAAGTTTGCAGATGATACAGCGGTGGTGGGATGCATCACAAACAATGATGAGTCCAGCTACAGACAGGAGGTGGAACATCTGGAGAGCTGGTGCAAAGAGAACAACCTTCACATGAATGTGAAGAAGACGAAGGAGATGATTGTGGACTTCAGAAGGAACAAACACACCCACACCCCACTGTACATAGGTGGATCTGCGGTGGAGGTGGTCTCCAGCTACAAGTACCTGGGTGTACACTTGAATGATAACCTCAGCTGGAGCAACAACACCACCAGCCTGATCAAGAAAGGACATCAAAGACTCTACTTCCTCAGACGGCTGAGACGAGCTGGTCTGAGAAGCTCAGTCCTCACCTCCTTCTACAGGTGTGCAGTGGAGAGCATCCTGTGCTCCAGCATCAATGTGTGGCATGGAGGCTGCACAGTTGCAGAGAGGAAAGCTCTACAGAGAGTGGTGAAGGCTGCACAGAAGTCTGTGGGAGTCAGTCTCCCCACCATCACAGACATTTACACCTCCAGATGCAGAAAAAGAGCCACCTGCATCATGAAAGACCTCACTCACCCAGCACACTCACTCTTTGCACCACTCCCCTCGGGACGGAGGTTGAGGAGCATCAAATGTAGAACCACTAGACTGAGGAACAGCTTCTACCCTGAGGCTGTCAGACTCATGAATAAATAAATAATAAGAATAAACACTGCAAAATGTCACATCATGTTGATACTGATCTGTTTCTTGTTGCTGCGTTCATCTGTGACCATCTGCTCATAATGACTCATGTTCGTGCTGCTGTTTATAATGATGTTTTTCTACTACATTAGGGCTTAGTGTATTACTAGCTGATGTCTCTCTTAGTTAATCCTAGATGTTATTATTGTTTTTCTCTTGCATTTGTTGTTGGATGTAACTGGGACCCTGTGTACATAATCTCGTTTTCATCACATGTACTACATGCGGTGCAAATGACAATAAATACTCTCTGACTCTGACTTAATGGATGGATGAATAGACAGTTAGCTGAATGGATGGATGAATAGACAGCTGAATGGATGGATGAATAGACAGTTAGCTGGATGGATGGATGGATGGATGGATGAATAGACAGTTAGCTGAATGGATGGATGAATCGACAGTTAGCTGGATGGCTGGATGGATGATCTTTAACAAGTTCTAAAATCATTAAAATTTAACCTCAGCTTGTGCCTCTGACCCAACAGAACCTCCTTCAGCAGCAGAACCCTCTGTGGTTCTCTGCAGGACTTCATCAGTCTCTCTCCTGGTTCTGGAGGAGTTCTGACCCACTCTTCTTTCCATTGTAGTGATACACCTAGCCTCTGATATTCCTGTCTTGACCTTCAAGTACACCTCTCTACACCTCTCTGAATCACTCAGTGTTACACTTGCTTGAACCTCAAGGAGACAGATGGACACTTATATATTTTAACAATTATTATGAATTAATGGACACTAATTAATCAGATTGAACTTTCTCTTTAATGTGTGTTAATTCAGAATTGATCAAACAGTATTTTTGTCATTTCAATGATGATTTTACTAAACTGGTATATTTTAAATATGACAAAGTTAAGAGAACATCTCAGAATGATCATGTTTTGAACTGTCTGCTCTATGCAGAATGTGTCTAAAGTTGAATGAACAATTCTTCGTATTTGTTTGAACTGTTTTTGTTTCAAAGGAGAAGTTCTAGACATAACTTAATCTTCGGTCTCCCGTCCGTTCTAAAAACAATTCATCTGTGCCTAAACAGAGAGTGCTCTGTTTTCACACCTGCCTTTTGTTTTGTCTCCGTGCTGGGACTCAGTTCTCAGCACTCACTGGGTTTTTGAGTTCTGAGGGAGAAGGGAAGACGCACGGACGTTTTTCTCCAAGCTGATGTACGTTCCGGCCAGGCACCAAAGGCCCACGTCTTCAGCAAAGGTTCAAACAGCACGTCAGCTGTGACGTTCCGGCCAGGCACCAAAGGCCCACGTCTTCAGCAAAGGTTCAAACAGCACGTCAGCTGTGAACCACTTCGAGTGTCACAGCTCCAAGCGGTGACACTCTTTCTGAAGTTATCTTGAACAAAACCAGAACCAGGCATCACTCTGGGAGGCCGACGCAGACTTCACGAGACCGTGGCAAGATGAAAGTGGTCGCCTGTAAAACGCAGCAGCCTGCGCGTCTGGCTTGACTAATTTACCGGAGTTGAGACAGGATCATCTTCACGAAGGTAAAAGTGTTTCATCACGGGACGGACGTCCAGCCGAAACCGAGCAGAGGGTGCCATCACTGGTTAAACATCTCAAGATAAGATTCAACCATTTCATTTCAATCTTTTATCTTTCCTCCTTAAACTCCTCCTTATGTTTATTTTCATCATGGTAAACTTTAAGTAATGTGCCAACAGAAAGGTCCAACTGTCTGTTTGTTTTAATTTGAATTCTTGTCAACGTAGTTATTAAATCAGAGCTAATATCGATACAAATGTTTAATGTAATTCTTGTGATAGTTTCAATAAAAGGTCTATATTTTTGGTAGACCAATATAAATTGAAGTCTAAGCGTGAAATTACATTTCTTGTCTAATCACAGTAAAAACAACTTAGTATCGGAAAAAGGAAGAACTCGCTCTTTGGTGGCAGTTTGTGCAAGATTAAAGTCTGCTAAACTGCGCATCTACAATAATAGTAAATCAGTAAGTGTTTAAATACCTTACTCTACATTTATTACTATTATTAATCTATTACAATTGGTGGCTCGTCCGAGTTCCTGGAACGTTTATTAAGTTGTTTTGTGTAGCTTGTTGTTACGGTGTTTGTTGGCATTAGTTTTGCATCCTGGTTTTGGTCTTATAAGAATAGTTCTGGCTGGTGGAGTGTCCGGGAGTTGCTGATCGTGGCATTGTCTGGAATATTTTGCCGATAGAATTATTTTGTATTTCACATTTCAACGTCTGTTTGAAGCTGCCGAGTGATAAATGTTTTGTTTGTTTTGGTGAGACGTTTCATTACGTGTCACGAGG
>JBBPBX010020508.1:25453-43306 GCA_038048925.1 Garcialebias charrua | reverse complement strand
TCCGCAGGAGGGCAGACTCCGTTGACTTAGATAAACAACTAAAAACAGTCAATTAAATTCTGTGTAGGGCGACGGAGCCCTCTACTTTAAGATAAATAGGAATAAAACAAACCCTGACAATTCTAGACTCTATCAGGTAAAAAGAAGTAGTTAAACTCCGCAGGAGGGCAGACTCCTTTGATTTAGATGAACAACTAAAAAAACAGTCAATTAAACTCTGTGTAGGGCGGCGGAGCCCTCTACTTTAAGATAAATAGGAATAAAAAGAAGCGCTAAAAATGTATGCATGTGTTTGTGAGTGTGAAAAGGAAATAAAAGTACCGCTTGGTTCTTTTGTTTCATACCAAAATAACAGGAAACAAACAGTGAAACCTTTTGGTGTCAGAGGCTAAGAAGAATCCACTCATTTGAGTTGAAGTGATTCTTGCCATAAGGATCTTTTATCACTGTCCTGTTACTTAACAAATCCAGTATTAGTCACCCTATGTGAAACCCCCTACTGGATCCAAATCTAGTTCAAAATGGGTAAGGAACAGAGTAAAAATGCTCAAAAATGCATAGACAGTTTAACATGTAAAGACTGGAAGATAATAATAAAAATAAATAAATAAATAAATAAATAAATAAAACAGACCCTGCAAGCATACAACACCTACCCCTATGGATAAAAGAACACGACTTTGATGGTAGATTAACTATAAGAGATAAGAGATAAGAGAGATAAGAGATTTAATATAGTATAATATATAATTATATAATATAATATAATATAGATGAGAGATAAAAAATAAAAATAAAAACCTAAGAGAACTTCAAACTAAAATAAAGACAAAGACCAAAGATAAACCTAACAAAATGAATAATGAAGGCTACCCCCATACAGAATTATGGATGCAAGTTGCAGAAAAAGAAAAAAAAGAGAGAAGAAGGTATGAGGAAGGAAAAAGGAAGTGAGCAGCAAAGAGAGGAGAGACAGACAGAACACGAGGAAACGAGGAAGAAAGCTGAAGAGAAAAGAGAGAGAGAGAGAGAGAAAAAGACGAGAAAAGAAACGTATACTTTTCTAAGAAAGAAGATGACATGTCTGGTTATCATAACCAGAGGTGTCAAGTAACTAAGTATAAATACTTCGTTACTTTACTTAAATGCAAATTTTAGTTATCTATACTTTAGTGAAGTAATTATTTTTCAGCCTACTTTATACTTCTACTTCTTACATTTTCACGCAATTACTGGTACTTTCTACTCCTTACTTTTAAAAATAGCCTCGTTAAAGTTTCGTTACATTTTAAGCAGAAATAATAGTGTTGACGTGTTGCTAAATACGGGAAAAGTCCGTGTGGGCGACATTTATTGAGCTATTTTTACTGGGCACAGCTCGATATAACTGTTCGGATGTGAAACGATACGTTTACAGAATTTTTGGGGTGCATTTAAGCGTCTTATGAGTTGAAAAAGAATCTACATTTGTGATAAGGTGACGCTACGTTCATGGCGTCTGTTTATGTGCTGTGATCGATTCAAAGCGATCACGTGACACGCGGTGCTGGTCGTCAAATTTCAGTTTTGTTAGCACAATACTGACAGATTGTCTGACTTGTTCGTTCTATGCATGAAATATCGTCAGAAACTGTTTAACCGCGGTGTTTTGAGATATTTAAAGGGGTTTTAGAGCGTTTAGACTTCGGGAGAACACAAACGTCCGACTGCACGCACGTCCCTAAATGCAACACAAACGACACATCGACGTAGTGACGTCAGCCAGATAGAAAAAAAAAAAAAAAGGAAAAAGTCCGGTGCATTTAATATCTAAAAGTTCACAGAACCTTTTCTAAACATTTTAAACACATCGATTATTTTCTTAACAGAACGTTTGTTTAAGCGATTGTCACATCCAGGCTAAAACTCATCCCAAAAGTTGATTTTTCACCGTCTTCGTTTTCAAGCTGACGGAATTAGCGGTGGTCAACGCGGCCCAGTGTTGCCAGGTGAGAAATGTAGGATTATCGTACTAGAGTCCTAAAATTATCGTATTTTGAGGGAAATTATCGTACACCCGTCAAAACCAAAATAACAAGTATGCACTATAGTCACTCTGTTGTTGAATTGCGTCTAACAGGCACTCACAGCATTGTGGCGTCAGTACGGGTGGGAACCAGACAATAATACGTATTAATGTCTGGTGGCAACTACTGATGAGCCCGCCCCCCGCACTTCTTGTTTTGTTTCATGGCGGTTTTAATTGAATAACTCAACTAAATTCTGTCTATTAAGTTTGTATTTTCAAGGAAACAATAACTTGATCTTTAGCTTTACTGATATCACTACTAAAAACATCCCTAATTGTAAATTTAATTTTAATTTTATTTATTTATTTTTGTTAATGCATTCTTTTGCATACCCTGGACATCCCATAAAGACATGTTGAACCGTTTCAGGGAGATTGCTGGTGTACATGCCACAAAAAAGTCCTGTTGCAAGCTTTCCAATTATTTTAAGAGATTTATTAAGGTCTGTGTGTCCTATTCTAATGCGAGTAAGTTCCTGTTTCTTCCTGCTTTCCTTGTATATCCTACCTTTTTTGTTGTGTAAATGTCTTCCTGTATCAGTAATGTCCCAGGTTTCCTGCCATGTTTTCTTAATATATTTCTTAATTATCATTTAACATTTAACTTTATATAAATGTTCTCTCATTTTCATCACTTCTTCTTCCAGACCGGTGTCACACGAGACACGGCTCTGCTTTTTCTTCTTTTCTAACTCATGGGGCGGGCGCAGCGGGCTATTCAGCCAATCATGGCCGTTGTTCTGAGGCAAACGGACGCACGTCACTCTTTAGGTCACATTTAGAAAAGCACGATTGGCTGGAATTTCAAGATGCATTCAGGGTTCACAAAAAAACTCCGACAGACAGTTGCGGCAGGCTGATGGAAACCGATCACAACTACACATTCAAGGAACGGTCAAATTATCGTATTTTTGGCCTTTTTCGGGATTATTGATCGTACATCGTACAGAGGGCAAAATTATCGTACAAATACGATAATTATCGTACACCTGGCAACACTGACGCGGCCTTAAGAGTCAACAGCGCCTCTATGGCGGCCAGGAAGAGTAATTAGTCACATTGTGACTCCATGAAACATATGGTTATGCTCAATAATACCCCTATATGGTTATTTTAATATATTTAAATTTGCATTTAAATGTGTCTATTTTCAATGGGCATATATGCAGTTAAGACAGGTAGCTTAGTGCACCCCTAGTTTTTCAACATTAACAATATAATAGTCTAAAAAAATGGGGGAGGTGAGGTTTTATACAATAGTATGTGTGGTGCGGCCTAAGCATTTGTCTTTGTTGTTGCTTTTTCTTACGCTACTTTTACTTTTATACTTTTAAGTAGTTTTGAAACCAGTACTTTTTATTTTACTCGAGTAAAAAGCTAGAGTTGATACTTCTACTTCTACAGAAGTATTTTTAAATCCCAGTATCTATACTTCTACTTGAGTACTGTAATGAATGTGAATACTTTTGACACCACTGATTATAATTACCTGTTAAGGAAAGCGGTTAATGGTGAAATCAGTATGAATGATGGTAATTATAGACATGAAGAACAAAGAACTAAACTGAGAGAGTAACTATATATATATAAATATATACATGGACAGATAAATACAGTATGGATATATTTCCTTTGGCTTGGTCAAAGAGTCTTTTATGTAGCAGACACCTATTGTGTAGAATATAGATGTCAAGTTAATATCAAGCTTTTCTGAGAGAGTAAATGTATATTTGTAATAATGTAGCTTTACTCCACTAACAGTGAGACAAAGGTATCATCAGCAGGTGTCGGCTGTTCTGGCTTGGCAGTTTTATTTGTGAATTTATTTATTTGACTTGAACGTGTAATTAAGCTTGTGCTTTTATCAATTTTGAACCGTTCTTTAAATGAAGCTAGAGCGCTTTCTCAAGATTCTGTTCGAAAACAAAATCTTGACATTCTTTTAATTTTGGCGTCCCCTGATCCAAATGTAGCAAAGCGTATGCTTCAGTTTTATTTTTCACAGATGGCTAAGCTCTAAACTCTTCATTTGACTACCGGTACACACACAACTTTTTAAGAAACATTTCATATTCGATGCATTTTTATAAAATGTTTTCCTGCAAATTCTTTGTAAACATTTTTAAAGAGCAAAGCATATTTAATGTACTCAAGTTTGTTACTAATCTTGGAGATTCGTACAGGTAGTCCCCGACTTACGAGCGCTCTTACTTATGAGCTGGCGAACGAGCAGTAAATTTGTAAACATACAATACTGCATTTTTATGTGTTTTTAGATGAAAGTGTGTTAGCTAACCATTTGGAAACAAGTTTCTGAGGAGGCCTTTTGTAAAATAAAACAACAGACCGGTCAGTCACATGCAGCCACAACCGCACCTGAAAATCTATCTTGTTAAACAATTAACTGACCAGACAAACTCTACAGACACACCCAGCTAGCCAACAAATGGTATCCAGATAGCTCTTTGTACAACTTCAGCTTGGAAGAATAGATTTTAACTAAATGCTTGTTGCCACTGTCTTGAGTTAAAAAACTGGTATTTTGAGTTTTTCAGTTCTCAGTTGAGAAACAAATCACAAACTGGTTTTATGTCTCTAGGCAGGATTGATTTGTAGAGGTGACATGAGATTGATATTTCAGAGGGGCTTGGCTGAGGAGTGTGTTGACTGAAAAGAATTTTGGAATTTAGTTGTGTGGAATGGTGAGCGTGCTCTTCAAGACTGGATCCGACCACAACCACAGATGGGAGAAAAATGGCGAAATCGATTATATTATTATATAAAGTGGAATAGTTTTTGAGTGACAGATTTTTGAATATGTTGTGTGATGTAATGGTTGTTCCGTATTTGGTCTGTTGTGTTGGGGTTTGGGGAAAGGCGTGCAAAGCTTTTACAAATCCTATTTTTGTTTTGCAAAAAAAGCTGTAAGAATTATTATTAGGAAGTGCTATGGTCACCCAACAAAAATATTATTTCATCAATTGAAATTATTAAAATGTTATGATTTGGTTGAGCGTAGTATTTTACAGGTCATGTATAGGACAAGAAAGAGAATATTACCCCCAAATATTCAATTACATTTTGTTTAAAAAGTTATTAAACCCTGAAGGGAATGGAAATGTTTGTAAAATCTTCATTTAGAACTAGTGTGAAGGAGCTGAGTTGAAGGAGCTGAGTTGTAAATCAGGAAACAGGATTGTGTTGACTTGATATCATCATAAACATTTATAAAACTATTTATATGTTTTAAAAGATGATTAAATCAAAGTTGTTGGGAAGGTGTGGTGCAGGTGAAGTGAAGGTTGTTGTTTGTAGTTATTTTGTGTTTTTTGAACAAGGGGCAGATATTATAACACTATTTTCGTCTTTCTGCACCCTTTCATTCAGTGTTTTTCTTTCTTTTTATTCTGATGAATCCGTTTTGTTTTCAATAAATAAATAAAAAACATGCAGCGCTGCTGGGGCTGTTTGTTTACGTCGTAGTTTCAGGGAAACGTTGGCTCAAACTTTATTCTTCATCTTCTGACTCTCATCATATTCTATCGAGCGGAAACTCTTCAGATTAAACAAGTTAGATGTTTCCACAGCTAGTTAGAACGACTCTCCGTCACGTTTTGAAAAATAAAGAAACTGAGTGGGACTCGCTGCAGAAGAAGCCTGCAGTTTAACAAAACCGAACTACGTTAGTCTTTCCTCTCATCAGTGATGTCGTCTGCTTTCTCTTCGCTTGTGAAACTTTGTTCAGTCACATTCTGACGGTCATGAGCACTCATTTGACTCGTTTTGAAGCAAAAACTTAACGCACTTTGGAGACAAGCTTAACTTTTAGCCTGCTACCGCTAACGCCTGCTGCTGGACTGAGCGCTGCGTAACAACGACGTCACCACGCACGTTTTGTGTCACAGCCTTTTCTGTCCGGGCGCGTTGTTGAAGCAGCCGCTTCAACCCGAACAGAAAGAGAAAAACGTCAGTGAAAAGTTGTAAAATCCTATCGAAATATCGAAAATATGAAAGCTACATGGCGAGTGATGAATGATGTTTTGAAGAACCATAGGTCAAAGATGGGTATTTCAAAACATTTTGTAAAGGATAATGATGAAATTCATGACGACATTGAAATTGCAAACGGATGTAATCAATACTTTGTGAATGTTGGATCAGTCCTTGCAGATACAATACCTAAGGTAAATGATACAGTGAACCACTCAATTATTAACTGTATAAATAGTATTTTTCTTAAGAAAATCGACAAAGAAGAATTAATGAATGTGGTTAAAACTTTTTCAGACAAGAGATCCAAAGGCTGGGTTGATATGGACATGAAGCTTGTGAAGAATATCATGAGTCATATCGTTAAGCCATTTACATATATATGTAACTTATCATTTTCGACAGGAACATTTCCAGAAAATATGAAAACTGCTAAAATAGTATCTCTCTTTAAAGATGGTGATAAAGGTATATTCAACAACTATAGAACAATATCCCTATTGCCACAGTTTTCGAAGATTTTAGAAAAATTATTTGTGCTAAGATTAGATGAATTCATTGAAAAACAAAATATCTTGAGTGAGAGTCAATATGGATTTAGAAAACAAAACTATGTCAATGGCTATCATGGAATTTATGGAACACATAAGCATAAAATGAAATAATAAAAGTGTAATACTGTCCTGAGTTTTTGCATAGTAGTATGAAAAGTATAAAAACGTAAATCTATAAAATAAACTGAAGTTTCTAGCATTGACATTTGCAAAGAGTGGCACAGCAGCATATAAGTTAATGTACACAGTATATGTATGAGGTAGTTGATGTTGGTATAGAGGCAAAGTGACATATGCAGTGAGGCACATAAGGCACATTTGGCATCCTTAGATAAGGGTAGTCAGAGAATGCTGTATATGTATCTGCAGTAGTATAGATAAAAGTAGTGTAAATGTAAAGCAGTAGTAATAAATGTAAACAGTATTAATAAATGTAAACAGTGAATGTAAACAGTAGTATGACTATAGGCAGTAATGTAATACAAACATTAGTGCAAATATGAGAAGTAGTGCAAACTGAATGAACACATGACCAAGAGTTTAGTGAATAAACCCGTTTGATGACACAGAGTCCAGTGATAAAAGATTTACTAAAAGCAGGAGTGCTTGTGGAATGCTATGACTCACCTTGTAACACGCCTATTTTTCCAGTAAAAAAGGCCCCACCCTCTTCCGGCTGGAGGGTGGTGCAAGATTTGCAAGCAGTAAACAGGAAGAAATGCAGCAACAAGCACCTCTAAATGAACAAAAAATGTGGCTCTCAAAAGGAGCCAAACAAACAGATGGTCTTTTCACTTGTCCTGAAAACAAACTAATCCTACCAAAAAATCTCTATAAATGCGCAGCAATATTGAGCCATGGAAGACTCATGTCTCAACAGGAGGGATGGGATAGGATTAGTGGAAAAACTATACACAACTTATGGATTCAACTCTTATTCAAAAATTTTTTGTGTGGGTCCACTTAAGCCATTGCAAACTTATGATTCAAAACAAGGATGAATAAACTGATTGCTCAGAGCAAAAATGACTAAAATAGACTTTTTATTAGCTACTTTTGCCTAAACTTCGCCTAAACTGTACTTTTGTGTTTTGTGATCCTCATAATTTGGTATGCAGTTTAAATAAAATAGGAAATTAGAACTGAAATTAGGAATTCTTCATTCAGCTCACAGAGGGAGCCCGTTGTACAAAGGGGGCTGTATTTATAGTATACAGTCATCTCAAATCGGTGAAGATTGTCCACAACTCTGTGAGCTACTAGGAAGAAAACCTAGTTTCAGCATTATGAGGACCACAGACCAAAATAAAGGTTTAACAGCCGTAGCATTTCTAATCTTATTGGTAAAAATGCGTGTTAATAGACCAATATCGTTGTTACCACAGTTTTCCAAAATTTGGAGAAGTTATTTGCAACTAGATTGGACGGATTTATCATTAAACAGAATGTATTAAGTAACAGTCAATATGGATTTAGATCTAATACTTCAACATCAATGGCTCTTATTGAATTAATGGAACAAATAACAACTGCTGTTGACCAGAAAAAGAGTTGCGTTAGTATTTATGTTGATCTAAAGAAGGCATTTGATACTATTGACCACAAAATTCTTCCTGAAAAGCTGTATAGGTATGGTATTAGAGGGCCAGCATTACAATGGGTTAATAGTTACTTGAAAGAAAGAAAACAATTTGTTCAAATAAATGATGTCAGATCTGAACTTTGTAACATTACATGTGGAGTGCCGCAGGGTTCTGTACTTGGACCCAAGTTATTTAATCTATATGTGAATGACTTGGTAGATGTGTCAGAACTCCTTAAATGTGTTTTATTTGTCGATGACACAACATTTTTGTTTGGGTAATGACATTGAACGATTGTTGGAAAAGATACAGACAGAATTTGTAAAATACAAAATTGGTTTCACCTAAATAAATTATCGTTAAATTTGGAAAAAACATTTTACATGATATTCAGTAATAGTAAAAGGAATGTTGATGCACCATTTACAGTAGATGGAATTGAGATTCATAGAGTTAGTGAGGTAAAGTTCCTGGGTGTCATCATTGATAGAAAATAAAAATAAAAATAAAATAAAATTATAGATATCCATCAAACATGTTGTTTCAGAAACTAAAGATATTGAAGTTCTATGACTTGGTTGATTATAGCATTTTTGCTTTTTATGTATAGGGCTAATAAAAATACATTGCCTGTAAATATACAAATAAATTTTGTTAAAAGGGAGAGCACTTATATTTTTTAAGGGTCAGAAATGTTTGTGAAACAGTTATCACAGTTAAAAGTAAATTTAAACCACAGTCTCGCAGTGACATCTGGTGGTGGTGTGGGGATGAGAGACTTTTTGACAGACTGCCTCAGAACACTACTGGTCAATCAATTGCATCCACTACAACATTCAGAGATTGAGCAACTACACTGTGGCTGGATTTGAGGCGGTACATGAGCAGTTGTCAGCTACCTCTTTAAATGGCTTTCCAGAACCGCATTGCGGTGGACATGGTGTTGGCAGAGAAAAGGCGGAGTTTGTGCCATCTTTGGTCAACAAGGTTGCACTCTTGTGCCCAACAACACGGCAACAGATGGCAACCTGACCAAAGTTTTGAATGGACTGCGTGCACTTAGTGTCAAAATGAAAGACCATTCTGGGGTTGACACCTCCATGTGGGATCCCTTTGGGGAGTATTTTGGCAGATGGAGTGGCCTCATATCATATCCTCCATCTTTGTCTCCATAGCAGTGCTTGCAGCAATCCTGATTTTGTGTGGATGTTGTTGAATTCCATTTTTAAAACGATGTTTAATCGCCTTATTAACACAGCTATTGCTCCCCTGGAAAAGCAGCTGTACACGCTGCTTCCTGTTAATGAAAATACTGATGATTTAACTGATTATGAGATCCACTTTCCTGAACCTAATTCTGCCCTGGACTCAGATGATGATAGTGTCCAGGCAACTAAGGGCTAACCTCTGAGTGTAAGCATTTCTTGTAAATGACCTCATAGCAGAAAATCTATTGAAGATGCTATTGAGCGACTGGAGAACCTGTAAATGTGATAATCAGGAGGGAAATGTTGGAATAATTGTAAATACATATTATCACATTTATGTTCTTTAATATTCTTTGTGTTTAAACTTATTCCTATTATCTTAAAGTAAACAAAAGTATGTATTCTCTTCACTAATGCTTTGTGATGAGTTGTGTGCAGGAAACCTGTTCGACCGGCAAGCGCCCTGGGCAAAGCTGGCTGTTGGAACAGTGCAGTTGTTTTCCACTCCATCTTTGAAAGAATGTTGTGACCAGTAACACACCCTGGGCAAAGCTGTCTGTTGGAACAGTGCAGTTGTTTTCCACTCCATCTTGGAAAGAATGTTGTCCAACATGTTGACGTGTAACTGTGTGAATCAGTCTCAACCGGTTTTTCCCCCCTCCCTTAGCGGTTGAAGACAATTGTGTAAGGGACACTCCTAAACTCAATAAATGCAAGGAAAAAGCAAGTCTGCGGGAGAGCAAGTTCGCTCTCCTTGCAAGTAAGAACCTAACCACTTGTGTCCGTCTCTGTTTTACAGTGTGGTGTTTTAATAATGTTTGGGGTTTAAACCTGACAGAAGGTCAGATGATTGGGGGGTGCCTGAGAGAGATTTAATGGTTTTCCAGAATTTTTTAGTCGTTTAGATTTTTGGAGGTCTGAGATAAGAAATAGTTAGTTCATTTCTCCTGGTTCCTTTATGTCAACCGTATTAGAAAATGTTATCAAGAAACTTGACCATTGCAGATGTTTCTAAACATTACTTGTACAATTTACATGGCATTGTTGATTTTTTTTACTTTATCTACCCAACCGAGGTCTGTCTGCTTGTTTTGTATATAATGTATATAGAAATCTGTCATATCCTGTTGGTTTTGAACTGTCAACATCTATTTACTGTGATTGTAGTTTTCTTTATTTTCTTTTTTGATAAATGCAAATGCTTATTGTCAATTACCATGTGACGTGTGCTGCTGACCACTTGACCAGGTCACCCTTGTAAAAGAGATCTCGATCTCAACGGGCTCTACCTGGTAAAATAAAGGTTGATTGATTGATTGATTCATTGATTGATTGAGTTACGTTTTGCAGCTTTGATGGAAGTTGTACATTTATTCCTCAGCTGTCGAAAATTCAACCAATCAGTGTCTGGATGGATGGATACAGTTGTTACACCAAAATAAATGTGTCTCGCTGTTACTGAACTTGCAGTTTTCTCTCTGATTCTCCTAGAATGAAAAACGCACACATCAAAAACACTCATCGACTTCCACTGTCTCAGAGTTTAGATGTTTTAGTTCTCTTCCAAAACTGGAGGTAAAATACATTTTTAATTTGTCACATCTTCTGCATAAACCACCACAGACAGATAAAAATAGACAAACGTTGCCCAGACACTTCTGCAACTTACAGTTAAGGACTTTTCATTCAAAATGACAAAGTTTTTGCACTTTTGTTTTGTTTGAGGCGTAATTTCCACATGAAATGTACCCCGGTAAAGTAAACGTTGCACCAAAACTGTACAAGTTTAATTCTCAAGTTATAAAATCTCAAGAAGGACAATTTCCTAATGTTGCTGTACAGATGGCGAGATGAAAGATAAAATGCTTTAAGTTAAATTACAGTAATTTGTCTAAAGTGCGTTTAGCATGCATTTACTAACAAATCTGGTGCAAGCCTCCCCTGGGCTTCCCTTTACTCCTGGTTCTAGCACTGACCACTTCCTTCCTCCTGATTTAATTAGCTGTGCAGCACAGTATTCCCATGCAGGCAGACAGCTGAATGGCTCCATACGTCTCTTTACGGAAGCTGGCGATACTGATCAGCAGTGATACAGAGCTGAACACACCAAGCTACTGCTACTGTGAGCTAAATGGTTTTATTGCATCCCAACAACACGGGTGCAGTTTGCAGCCACTCCTGTAAGTATAATGACTCCACGGGCTTTCTTCATTTACAAGCTGCTAGAATGATGGATGGCTTTTGTCAATAAAGTTTAGGAAATAATCACTTTAAAGAGGAACTAAACTGAAAAATAACTTTTTTTAGCTGATAAACTCCCTAGAATGTGTTCTAAATGTTTCACAGCACTATGTCTGTGTTAATTTTCAGATATTTGTGCGTATATGTCTAAATCGGCAATATTTGGTCTAAAAACGTGTTTACGGTAGTCCTATGGGTTGAACAGAGGTTATAGCACCCTAATTTCCTTATTTGTCTATGATTCGCGCTGTGACGTGTTTTCGCGCTCTGTCGTCACTGAAGTGGTTCAAGCAGAGCCAATCCCCTGCGGAGATGAGACGGTCCTCGCTGCAGTTCATACCTTATATGGAAGTGGTACATTGCACTCCTGAAAAGCTCTGTAACAAAGCATATTATAGTTTTCGTAATGGCACTAGTTATTTGTATATTTTAACATATTTATTTTAAGATTATCTTTCACTTCATCGAAACTATCTGGTTGTATTTGTTTAATTACTGTGCAATACAGGAGCAATGCATGAATGCCAAGTTGGGTCCGTGGTGTAAGAGCTGGTTTGGGATCCGGGAGACCCGGGTTCGATCACCGGTCACGGAGAACCTTGTGGTATTATTATTTTTTTATTTTAAGCCTGTTGTTTTGGATAGATCTGGTGGAATAGATACATACATCTACATGTTTATTCTTTGTTGTTGCTTGGTTTATGTTGTTCGCTGGAGTTTTAGTTTGTTTTAGGTTGTTGCTGATGGAGGCGTGACTGCAGCACAACCCCCCACCTCCTCCCCCCCTTTAGGCGGTGCCTCTACTGCCTCTCGGAACATCCACTGCGGTGCATTTTTTGAATTCGGTATGGGGGTGGGGCTACAGATCCACAGGGGGGTTAATAACAAAAATGAAAGACAGCCTGTCAGTGTGCTGTAGTCAGGGGTTTAAAACTTGTTGAAGTGAGTTTTGGGCATGCACTTGTGGACCTTTGGTCTTGGAAACGAACACTAGAATCCTCGTGGAAAGGAAAACCAGAGCCATATATATAGAGAGTTCCGACACGCTTTGATCTCGCCGACAGGCGGTCAATCGTTCCAAACTACGGCTATAGAAACCTTGTGGAGCTGCGCCCTCTGGCGGCGATGGAGCGCTACTGCAGGCAGCTTCAGACTGTAACCAGAGCCATGGAACAAATCGCCCCCTCCATGACCCACGTGACTTCTGCATTCCATTCTTACAATGGAACTCTATGGAAGTAATAATAATAATAATAATAATGAATTCAATTTATAACACACTTTTCATTAGTGAAAATCTCAAAGTGCTACACACATTGAATGCTACACACATTCATAAACCGGTAGCGGCAGACTACCATGCAAGGTGCTTTCCAGTCCTACCGGGATCAACTCGGGGTTAAGTGTCTTGCACAAGGACACAACGACACATGGTGTGGGGAACCAGGATTCGAACCGCCAACCTTCCGATCGGGGGATAACTGCCATTACCACTACGCCACGGCCGCCCCATGGAAGTGTTGCAACTCTCACTTTATATGGCTCTGAGGAAAACACACCAAGCTCAACAAAACCTGAGTCAAAGACTTTGACTTTTATTTCCCCTGAAACCACATGTGCTCTTACTGTGTTTGTCCAGTAACAGTAACTGTTTCAAACAGTCACAGCAAAAACAGTCTGCTTATAATGCAGCACTAACTAACTGTAACTACCGTGCTTTCCGCCTGATAGCTCGCACCTTTCTATAAGTTGCTTTGTCCAATTATTGGCAATAAATTGGAAAAATCCATAAACATGTCACACCTTTATTTAAGTCGCATCTATTATGCGTCACCGCTACGCGACGCGTCAGCGCCTCGTTTGCCCTGCTGAAAATGGCGACCACAGACGCATGCACGGAAGGACTTTTCACAAGATTAACACGGTAAAAACAATTGTTTGTCTGCTGAAAATTATAGCAAAGATGTGTCTTAGCTGAACTTTTCCTTAATAAATTCACGTAATGGTTAAATCTGCTGGATTTAAATTGTTTCGCTTTGACGTCTTCCAAACGGTCGCGCGCGCTGCGAAAATAAATTATAAATAAATCTAATTTTAGCTCAAACAACTCCAACAGCTAATAGTTTGTAAATGACCACCAAATGTAAAATATCGAATTTTAGCTCTAAACATCACCTACAGCTAACAGTTTGTAAATGTCCACCTAGTAATTACTTTGTGTAAGTTTAAAGAAAATCTGTCCTGTGGTTTCGTAGTTCATACCTCCAGAGCAGGAGGCCGGGCAGCGACAGAGTCAGTCCGACCAGAGGAGGCTGCCGTCGGACACATGAGGTGGGAACGGTCGGTGTACCCTAGGGGACAAAAGTGGTACTGCACCATTTTATCTGAGCCAAAAATTGGTTTAAAAATATGGGGGGAAATCCATAAACAAGTCTCACCTCTCTATTAGTCGCAGAGCATGCAAATTAGGCAAAAAGGTGCAACTTATAGACCAGAAATATGGTAGTCCCACTTTGAAAATGACAAAAAGTCTGTTTTTTTATTAGAAAATGTTCATAAATTTTTTAAAGACAATCCACCACAAATTATAACAAGTGACACGTCACTATCCTCTGTCCCTTTAATGAGTTAATGTTTGTAGTTTTCAATATACCAACATTTATGATGGCAGCCATCTAGGGTTTTGCTGTGACAACCCAATTTTCAAAAGGACTCTTCCTTACACCTAGAAGTAGCCACACACTGATCAGAGGAAACATGGTCTTTCTTTTCATTGTTATGCAGTTAAAATGTCTTGATGACCTCAAGGCATGGATGACTTTAAATGTTTTAAGTGTAATGATCAGTAAACTGAAGTTATTGTGTTTTGTATGTTCCTGAAAACTCTGACTCTCTTCAGCCTTATCTTAAACTGTCTGTTAATATGATTTTATAATTCTCCTGTTGACCTTTAAGTGCCTTAAAAACATTGCACCCTCATACCTCTCTGACCTACTTCAACCTTATGTTCCTTCTGTGGTGAAGTGCTGCAGGCTGTACAGAAGATGTTGGAGTCAGTCTCCCCATCATCACGGACATCTACACCTCCAGATGCAAGAAGAGAACCACCTGCATCATGAAGGACCACACTCACCCGGCACACACACTTTTGCCCCGCTCCCTTCAGGAAAGAGGTTCAGGAGCATCAAGTGTAGAACCACTAGTCTGAGGAACAGCTTCTACCCTGAAGCTGTTGCATGAATCTCTAACCAGAATACTGTGCTACTGTGATGTCAATTGTTTGTTGATGTGTGCTGCTGATTATCCATGCTGCTGATCTCATACTGCTGATATGTTTCATGTTGCTGTTTTCATTCGTCCTCATCTGCTCACACACACTCATGTTCGTGCTGCTGTTGGCGTAGTTTTTTATGCTACTAGTGCTTAGTGTACTTTTAGTTTAATGTTTTTATTAGTTTATATCATAGATCTTACTACTGTTTTTATACTTTTGTTGGATGTAACTGGGACCCTGTGTGCACAATTTTGTTCCACCACATGTACCACATGTGATGCGTATGACAAAAATAAACTTTGACTTTAAAGCTGCACTATGTAACTTTGTAATGTAGACTGTAACTTTTCTAACAATATATTTTTAACATATTTCTTCACTCTGTCACTATCTACTGACAGACTGATGTTAGACAAAGTAATCTCTGAAAAAAACTATAGTCCCCTTGCTTCTCTATCAGCATTTATAAAAACACTGAAAACACAGAGTGACCCGGACACTGACCAGCCAATAAAAACAGAGTTGTTTGTCACGCCCCAACCCACGCCCCCACCTGTCCCAGCCTCAGCGCCGCGGCACGTTCTCATTCAAAGGATTGCAAAGCGATGCAGGACTGATTTGTATGTGACACAAATGTATTAAATATCCCTTCTTCATCCCAGAGCTGGACTTTTATTTTGTTTTTTTGCCAAAAGTCAAGTGATCGCTTCATCCTTCACTCACAGGAATAAGGAAATTGATTTGTCACAACTCACGAACGAATTAAATCATGTCCAAAGTGGCTGGTGTCCTGTGCTCCAGCATCAACGTGTGGCATGGAGGCTGCACAGTTGAAGAGAGGAAAGCTCTGCAGAGAGTGGTGAAGGCTGCACAGAAGTCTGTTGGAGTCAGTCTCCCCACCATCACAGACATTTACACCTCCAGATGCAGGAAAAGAGCCACCTGCATCATGAAAGACCTCACTCATCCAGCACACTCACTCTTTGCCCCACTCCCCTCAGGACGGAGGTTGAGGAGCATCAAGTGTAGAACCACTAGACTGAGGAACAGCTTCTACCCTGAGGCTGTTAGACTCATGAATAAATAAAAATAAAATAAAAAATAAACACTGCAAAATATCACATCATACTGATGCTGATCTGTTTTCTTGTTGCTGTAGTTCATCTGTGTTCATCTGTGACCATCTGCTCATACAAACTCATGTTCGTGCTGCTGTTTATTCCCACTATATTAAGCTTAGTGTATTACTAGTTGATGTTTTTCTTAGTTAGTTCTAGATGTTATTACTGTTTTTCTCTTGCATTTGTTGTTGGATGTAACTGGGACCCCGTGTACATAATCTCGTTTTCATCACATGTACTACATGCGGTGCAAATGACAATAAAGACTCTCTGACTCTGACTCTGGTGAAGCTCTGCTGATTTCAGGGTGTTTTTGTGTTGTTGGACGAGTGATTCATGGTTTTATTATATTTTTTTAAACCGTTATATTATCATATAAACACAGAACTTCGCAGCGTCTGCCACAGGACATGTAGTGTGGGCGGAGCATTCCAGACATACCAGAACCTGCACTGACAGAAAGAGGAAGTCACGAGCGAATTAAATCATGTCCAACGTGGCTTCGTGAAGCTCTGCTGATTTCTGCTGGTTTTTGTGTTGTTGGACAAGTGCTCCATGGTTTTATTATATTTTTTAAAATGTTTTATTAACATATAATCACAGAATATTGAAGCGCTCCGAGCGGACACACAGCAGGGGGCGGAGCTGCAGAACTCAAGTTCAACAGAGAACGGACTGTGGCTCCTCCTCAGAGTCATATATGGCTCTGAGGGGGAGGGAGCAGAATGCTTTTACCTGCTGGAAATTTTTCTAAAACATCAGGCAGGCCACTTTTCATTCAACCTTTACTTAATCCCATTGAGCCTCGGGGACACATTTACAAGAGGGACTTCACTTCCTGTTTTTAAATCTCTGCTAAAAACTCTTCTGTTTTCTCTGGATTTTAACAGAGTGTGATTCAATTTAGTATTTATTGTTTTATTGTTCTGTGCTTGTGTTATTCTTTTGATGTTTTTAATTTATTTTCAGTACTATCATTTTTATTTTTTTCATTAAATTACTCTCATTGATTCTCATTGTTAAGCACTTTGGTAACAGCTGCTGTTTTAAATGTGCTTCATAAATAAAGTTGACTTGACACCCAAATGGAAGTCAGTGCCTGACTTGCTTTATGCTCACAAGCTTCACACAACTCGTCTGAAGGGACGGTTTCTCCAATTCTTCTTCTTCTCTCCGCAACAGAGGACAAAAAACACATCCTACCTATTTAAATGGCAGTAACACAAGAATGAAAACTGTATGCCTCCTTAACAAAACATTTGTACCCTCTACAATAAATATATATATATATATATATATTTCCATTTCTTGCCATATTTAGTGTCCAAGCCAAACAGAATAGGCAGTCAAAGGAGGGGCAGCTAACTGGTCCATGAAGCATGACCCGTTACCACATGGATGAAAACATCTCAGTTTGCAATAACTTTGGTAATCAAGAAACAAATCTCCAAGTCCACTTCTTCTATTACAGTTCTGTGTTCCTTGAAATCAGTGGTTCCCAACCTCTTTTCCTCAAAGAGCCCACTTCTTACTTCCTAGCCAATCTGGGACCCCCCAATCCCTCGCTACTCCCCTCTCCCAAAAGACTCAATCAGATTACAGTAATCTCTTCATCCCTCTTCATCAAATTATTAAAATAATAAAGTAAATGTTATAATTAATATTATAAGTAATAGTAGTGTAAATAATAAAAAAATAAATAGTTACAAACTTTTATTTGTGAAAGGTATAAACTGGTAGTTGTACAACAGAAACCAGAAAACTTTATTTATTTATTATTATTCATATTTTTACAACCTCTAAGCAGACATGTT
>JBBPBX010020508.1:8624-20636 GCA_038048925.1 Garcialebias charrua | reverse complement strand
TTACACTTCATGTCACCTGATGCCTTTTAAACATATCTAGGAACTTCCTGGAGAAACTTAAACAGGTAGTAGTGCCACGTGGCGGCCATTTTAAAATGGATGACACGGTGGTGCAGTTGGTGGACCTGCTGCCTCTCAGCTAGCAGGTCAGCCCAGTTCAAATCCCGGCTGGAGGTCTTTCTGTGTGGAGTTTGCATGTTCTCTCCGTGCATGCGTGGGTTTTCTCCGGGTACTCCAGTTTCCTCCCACAGACAAAAAACATGCATGTTAGATTCTTCTTCTTCTTTCGGCTTTTCCCTCTTCAGGGGTCGCCACAACGAGTCATCCTCCACCTCACTCTGTCCTCTGCATCCTCTGTCCTCACTCATACCTTCATGTCCTCTCTAACTGCATCCATACGTTTCCTCGTTGTCTTTGTCTTTTTCCTGCAACTGCATTTCTAACATCCTTCTACCAATACCACTGTCCCTCCTCTGGACATGTCCAAAACATCTCAGTGTGCCCTCTCTAACTTTATCTCCCAGTTGTTCAACCTGTGCTGTACCTCTGATGATCTCATTCCTGATCTTATCGGTAACTCTAAATTCTCTCTAGGTGAGAGAACAAATGGTTGTTTGTCTTGTTTGTCTCCAGGTGTCCTTGTGATGGACTGGAGACCTGTCCAGGGTGTCTTCGCCTCTCACACAGTGATGGCTGGACATGGGCACCAGTGACCCCCACGACTTGTAAAGGAAGAAGCAGGTAAAGATGATGGATGGATAGATGAGGAAAATGCCTATATTTTGATATGTGCATATGTTTGTGCATCTTAAAAGATGTGGTGGTGGGAAGAGTTTGTTCGATGTCGTACTGGGTTTTCTTCAGAGACCTGTTCTCTCCAGGTCAAGTGACCTCACCATGTCAGAGGTCATGTGACCTCACCATGTCAGAAGCTGTGAAGAGTTCTGTCAGTGTTTCTCAATGAGAAAAATTGCGTCTTTGGTGTCTGGCACACATCACGGCGCCGAGCCGGTCGTTTTGATTTAACAGTTGTTGGGGGACACACTGCGGTTCGGGACACATTAAAGTTGATAGAAGAGCAACAATCTGTTCAGGTAGCTGCCTTTCTAGACTGTCCCCAAAAACACCAAAAATGTTCAGAGTCATTATCAGCCGTCTTTTCACGCCATTAGACAAAACATGCATGTAGAGGGTTTATTATTTGCTTTCCAACATGTGTCAGTGCAAGCGTTCTTCTTGAACAATGGCCCACAGGAAGATGATGTTCTGGCACCAGGCCAAACAACTAGCATGCTACATTAAACCCATGGATAAACACAATTTATATTTAAATCTCACGTCTTCATTAGCAACAAAAAACACTGAAAGTTTCAGCTGAAACTCCACAACAGAGACAGAGAAAACCCAAAGAAGAAGCCAGAGCGCACATGAGCATCATCTATATTCACTCTGATCTTTTAAACATGGCGTCCCACTTGTGAACTCTCAAATCAGATGAAGAGAATAACGGGGGTAGTTGTGAAGCGTCTCGTTCGCCAGCTTGAAGCTCGTTGGATAGTTTGTGCACAGCCTCTGTTCCTGTCAGTCAACGGTCCTGCAGCCCTCGCTGTGCCTCCTGCTCTTCCCTTTCTTTCACAGCATAAACGTGCTGGCTGGACGCCAGTATCTGGGCAGGACACCCGCCAGCTTCGGCCACGCACCAAAACCTTCAGCTTTCAAAGCAAACACAGAGTTGAGCATAAAATCCAAATAAGGACAAGCATTCTTTCTGTCCTAAAAGTGCAACGTGCTCTCTTTCATACCATTCTCAGACTGATGCGTCACACTCGTGTCACCCCCCCTCCATGGACCCCTGGTATGGCTATGGACCTGGGGTGGGCTGGGGTCTGCAGAAATGTTAGCATTTGCTTTCTGACTATTTGGATCTCTGTGTGATCCAGGTCATGTTGAGCATCAAACAGCAAACATAGAGAAACAGTGTGCATGTGTGCGTGCATGCGTAGTGGGACAGAAAGTCAAAGGATGGTCTATGAATTAGGTAATTCGAGATGTGCTCTCGCTCGGTTGGCGGACTTGCAAACGGAGTGAGTCTGCTAATTTAATTTGAGCAGCACCAACAGGATCATCTGTGGAGAATAAGACGTGCCGTGTCAACGAAGGTCAGCCGGCGCTTGTTTATTTACAAGTGGTGGGCGAGGCGGCGAACGCGTGTTTCACCGTGAACGTTGCGTAACGTCTTTACCACCTTGAAAAGCCCAATGACAAATGTGTTGTTCCAGCTGCATTTCAAACTAAACGCTGTTTTCTCACTGAATGCCCAGACTAAAATATGTCCGTCACAAGGTTAACTGTGTTTTTGAAAACGAGCCATGAAGAGTCTGTGAATTCTTCTTTTCAACGGGAAGTGGGAAATCTATCTGAGCTGTTACGTGTATAGTTCAGACAATTTATGAGCAATTATCATCTTGCTTGTTGTAGCCATCTACAATAGGCAAGACAATTTTCATTCAAAATAAACTTTATGAATGACCTGTTTTGCGAAACAAAGTTTAACTCTAAATAAGCTGAGAAGCTCTGGCTCCACTTCAGGCGTCTACATGCAGCTCTTGGTGCTCTTAAAACGAAAAGTTCTCATTGAGAGAGAGGATCTAATCTGTAAGTACATTTACTTTGGAGGAACAGCTCATTAATGTTCCCCATCTTCAGCTTCTGTTATGTGCTTCTCTAACTGAGCAGACTGGAATGACGTATAATTAAAATAAGATTTTAAGATTTATAAATTCTCCTAATGTAAAGAAAAAGCAACTCTAGCAAAGAGCTTTTGGGTTTCTTAGGTACTGTTAAGGGCTACAACCACATAATTACATAATATTCTCAATCTGTTGCTTTGTTGGGAGTCTGAGAAATAACTAAATATCAACCTTGGAATGCAACAAAGCTGAAATAGGCTCATGGAGGCATCCCCAAATGAAGCCTCTGGTTTCAGGGTCAGAGAGTTTACTTGAGCATAAAGTATGCAGAGAGTGAAACGTTTGGTGTAAAAAAGACATACCACACAAAGCCTGATAATCCAGCCATTCATTAACTTGCTCTTGTGGGGCTGCCTATCCACAGTTAATGGGCGAGATGTGTGGTACACCTTGAACAAATCACCAGTCCATCACAAGACAAACACACATTCACTCCCAAAGTCAACAAACACAACATGCATGGTTTTGGGTGGTTGTAGGATGTCAGAGTACTTACAGTAAACCACATGTGCACAAGAAAATGTGCAAACTTTACAAAGAAGGACTGGCACGACTGGGATCCAAACCAGAGACCTTCTGGGAGGCAACACTGCTATCTACCATCATGCAGCCACTCACTGTTTACTGTTGAAATAAAAACTCCATAAACCTTCCCCCTAACCAAGAGAAATAAGTGACGTTGATCTTTTGTTAAGCAGACATTAATGAGGCATTGTAAAACTTGTTTGCGAGACGAAAGCCGAGTCAAAAGCCTGGAAGACGTCAGCAATCGGACTTATGTCACAACTGGCCCTGGTTCAGTCTTTGCTTTCTGAACCCAAGACAGTAATGGTGGCATGAACATTTTAACCCACATGGATAACGGCACCCAAAAGCAGGCAATCTAACAGTAATAACTCACTGAAAATAAGAATATAGAACTCAAATGGAAAATGTTCATTATTCATTTTTACAAACGTCACTGATGTTGCTAGCTGGACGTTAGCGGAGTAGAAAAGTTTTCCACCAAATCCGTCTACCAATCACGTTAGCTCAAGACTTACCGACCAGTCTGTTGATTGTTCTGGTACTACGACATTAAACATGCGGTTAGGCCTGTCGGGATAAACAATAAATCAATTAATCACATGATAAATGAAAATGATCGATCTCATTTTCATTTATCGTTTCTTCGCGTCTCTCTTTCTACTGAAGACACTGGATGACAAAAGGCTCAACTCCAGTGCTCTTCACTGACCTCTCCCTTTCTCATTAAAATCATTTTCAACCATCCAAAATCGCGTTGTTGGCTCATTAAAAGCAGCTGAGCTCAGAAGCTAAACTACGAGCTAAGCTAACAGGCCGACCTCGGGGAAAAAAACTCTGTCTTGTCGAAGCTCCAAAATTCACGGTTGAAACACGTAGCCTTTGTCCAAAAAGCTGTTTTTCTCTGTAAAAAGAAGCTGAGAACTTGTTTACTGGTTTTTTATTAAAAGCTTTGTGTGAAAGATGCTAAAGAGCTCAAACCACACAGAGTCTCCGCCTTTTTGAGAACCAAAGAGAGAACGCTCATGTCACGTCAAGGGGCCTCCCTCCCATTTTTCTTAAAGAGACATGCTGCTCGCGCCCTCACTATCCATCCTTCAGTTCAGTCTAATACTGCCATCCGGTGGTTGAAAAAAGGTACTACACACAAAACAAACATTTCTTATTACAATAATTACTAATTATTGTTAAATTTCAAACATCTCACAATAACTTCTGAGACAATTAATTGCCCAACAAAATTTGTTATCGTGACAGGCCTACAAGCAGTGCAATGTAATGACAAGTAGCAAATCAACTTCAAGTCTTTTTGAATCCAAAATGTTCCTCAAACCTATAAAAAACAACAACAATGAAATAGAAAAAAGAATAAAAAAGTTGCATGGGATAAGAAAAACTTTAGTTGTATGTACAAACAATATAATAACTAAAACACCCACTATAAATGGTACAACACATACTCATAAAAACGCCCCGATGTTTAGGATCGATACACTTTTATGCTTGGTGACTTGATTTCCTCATCTACTTTGTAAGTAACCAAGGACAGAAAATTAAAAAAAAATGTCCACAGTTTACAGATATTTTAAGATAAACACAGGTCATGTTAGTGCTATGTGTCGTCATCATTGTATGTGAACATACAATGATAAAGCTAGTTCTCTGCATTTAACCCATCACACATCAGATACACCCAAGTGGAGCAGCGGGCAGCTATGTAAGCACACAGGGAAGTCAGAGGTTGGGTGTCTTGCTCAAGGGCACCACAGCATGTGGGCATAGCGGGGAATTGAACCTGCAACTTTCTGGTCCCATATCAGTTGCCCTACCTCTACACCACAGTGGTGCCTCTCAGACAGTAAACTGATTGCCGTGTTATTAACAAAAGAAAAGGTGTTTTTAAAGTCATGGTAAGTTTAAGTACCGGTACTACAATAACTACTTGGTATCAGTACTATGTATTGGCAAGAACTCAAACTGAAGAACTTGTACTTGTAGTCAGTCTAAAAAAAACTAGTGTTGGGACACTCCTATATTTTATACACTCAAATGTACAAAATTAACAAAGCCAATAAGCCACTTTATCAATTAACAATGTCGTACATGCACTGATGACATCCAATCCATACATACATCATCTTTACACGCTTCGTCCTTTTCAAGTTGCGGGGGTCACTGGTGCCCATGTCCAGTAGTCACTGTGCGAGAGGCGGGGGACACCCTGGACAGGTCTCCAGTCCATCACAGGGACACATAGAGACAAACGAGACAAACAGCCATTCTCTCTCTCACCTCGGGACAATTTAGAGTTACATGCTGGTGAAGATTCTCAGTCGTCCAGGACATGATAAAATCAAAAAAGGCGTTCAATACAGAACAACTGGACAAATAAAGTCCAGTTGTTCTGTATTGAACGCCTTTTTTGATTTTAATTTAGAGTTACCATCAGTCTAACATGCATGTTGTTGGTCTGTGGGAGGAAACTGGAGTACCTGGAGAAAACCCACGTATGCACAGAGAGAACATGCTAACTCCACCCAGAAAGACCCCCGGCCAGGAATTGAACCAGGCAACCTTCTCACTGAGAGGCAGCGGCTCTACCTACTGAGCCACCGTGCTGCCTGCACTGATAACAGAGGAATTAAAATGGTTCAAATGTGAGCGTCTTTACTAAACATAATGTTTTTATTAATTTATAGCTTAATGTGGACTTCAGAAGGAACAAACACACCCATGCCCCACTGAAAATAGGTGGGTCTGCAGTGGAAGTGGTCTCCAGCTACAAATACTTGGGTGTACACATGAATGATAACCTCAGCTGGAGCAACAACACCACCAGCCTGATCAAGAAAGGTCATCAGAGACTCTACTTCCTCAGACGGCTGAGACGAGCTGGTCTGAGCAGCCCAGTCCTCACCTCCTTCTACAGGTGTGCAGTGGAGAGCATCCTGTGCTCCAGCATCAACGTGTGGCATGGAGGCTGCACAGTTGAAGAGAGGAAAGCTCTGCAGAGAGTGGTGAAGGCTGCACAGAAGTCTGTTGGAGTCAGTCTCCCCACAATCACAGACATTTATACCTCCAGATGCAGGAAAAGAGCCACCTGCATCATGAAAGACCTCACTCATCCAGCACACTCACTCTTTGCCCCACTCCCCTCAGGACGGAGGTTGAGGAGCATCAAGTGTAGAACCACTAGACTGAGGAACAGCTTCTACCCTGAGGCTGTTAGACTCATGAATAAATAAAAAAATAAAAAATAAACACTGCAAAATATCACATCATGCTGATGCTGATCTGTTTTCTTGTTGCTGTGTTCATCTGTGACCATCTGCTCATACAAACTCATGTTCGTGCTGCTGTTTATTCCCACTATATTAGGCTTAGTGTATTACTAGTTGATGTTTTTCTTAGTTAGTTCTAGATGTTATTACTGTTTTTCTCTTTCATTTGTTGTTGGATGTAACTGGGACCTCGTGTACATAATCTCGTTTTCATCACATGTACCACATGCGGTGCAAATGACAATAAAGACTCTTTGACTCTCTGACTCTCTGACTCTGACTAATGAATGGTTGCTTAACTTTCCCAAGCTCATTAGACTTACATTTCTAAGGTATGTATGCATCTAGTTAATTAATTAGCAATAAACAGGCCCCAGTTTTCCAGATGACTCACAGTCAACATTTCTTCAAATGGTCAACAACAATTATTGTAAAAAAAAAATTGGATGAATTGGCAAAACAAAAGACAAAGCCAATTCACTAAAGATAAAGTTCAACAAATGAAAACGATCCTCTGTCTAGTAACATTTGATGACTGGGCATGGGTTAGTCTGACGTCATTAGAAAATCTAGAACAGGGACAAATCTTGGACTAGTCTTATCCAGACAGCCGCAGTAAATATATCATCATACACAGAGTGGAAAATTAATATTCAGTCTCTCACAGCTGAAAAATGTCTTTAAACTCCTGGATTTCTTGCTGTGGAACTAAAACTGCTATCTGAGCAACCTCTTGGGTCTACTTCATTACTTGAACTTGTTTTGACACTTTTCCACGTGGATGACATTACACTTTTCTTTTATAAGTGTGACGTTTTATTTCCCGAAAGCAGCAGAAACGACTTGGAGTGAGACACGGCCTGCAGCTGCCAGCACAAATCAGATCAAGACCAAATATTCCAAAACAAAACTAAACTATGGCTTTTCCCTAGATCACAGGAGGAGCTACAGTTTATCCAAGAGATGGCTTCCAGCCTAGACTGCACTTTATAAACACGACGACCTTCAAAAGCCATGAATGTTTCATTTATGAAGCAACGAGAGATGTGACTGTTGATGTAATACATGAACTATGTCTGGCATTTGGAAAAACTTGGACTGTGGAGTTCAAGCCCTCCATTTGGTGATGGGGAGTTCCGCAGAGAAGAACAGTTAAAATTGAGAAATTTTACCATTTGTTGCCAAAAGAAAAGCACACCTTTCATAATTACGTCACAGAGAAACGCATATTAACTCAAGTATTCAAGTGTAAATTAGACAAACTTAGGAATGGATCTGCTAGATTCAAGAAATGGAAGCATAATAGTATCACAACTTCTTGTCAACTCTGTTCCTGTGTCAAATAAGCACGAGATCCTGAACTGTTTAAATAAACATTTTGTTGCTTCTAGGTCTTTATTTGACAGTTACTAATGGAAAATCAGCCATTTTACATATGATTTGGGGAGCCTTAACACTGTTATGTGCAACATTATCTGTTTATGGTTTCTTTGAAGTGTTTTTACTAAATGTTTTTACTGTTTTTATTTGTGTGTGCGCATGGATGGATGTATGCTTTGTACCACTGCAAACCACATTTACCCTTGGGTATAAATAAAGTAACCTGAACCTGAACCTGATGTCCCCTAAAAGTCAAACTTCTACAAACCATATCTCTCCTACAAGTCAATCTTCAGTAAATGACACCTTTTCTCTTTGTGGGGCGGGGGGATGGGGGGCATGGACGACCTGACAGAGGCTCTGTCAGGCTGTCTGTGTGACCTGTTTACATCTCGGGTTGGGTTTTGGGTGGTTCCCTCTCTTGGATCAATCTGGGGCCCCCATTAAAGGTGGGTATACTTCCCCCATTGCGCTCCCTTCCGGTAGCGGCCCCCCCTGCCGCTGGTGCATTGATGGCTCTCCGTATCTGGGCTGGGTGATTGGACGTGTGCAAGCCCACCATAGTGGCTGCTTGCCGGGACCTGGGTGCCCTGGCTCTGTCGGGCCTCTGTTGGGGGGTGGTATGACCTTGGGACTTGGTGTCCATGCCCGGATCTACTCTGGAGGGGTGAGTTGCCAGCAGGGCCTGTGGGCTCGTCGATGCAGCCTCTTGGGGTCTCTGCATTGTGGTTGCTGGGGGTCACCCGGGGCTTCCCTCTGCTCCTCTCTGGGGAGGTGCAGTTGTCCCTGTTGGGGGACTCCAGGGGCTCCAGGCTTGGGGGCCGCTGTGTGACTGTGGCTCCGGTCCTCCCTGTGTTGCCATCGTGTCCTGTAGGGACAGGCCTGTGGGTCCCCACATCCACTACTGAACATTCTTATGGAGAAAATTTATAATAACAAGCTGCTCACACATGTGTTTAGATCCAGGTGTTTATCAGATACACACTCAGTTGGTTGTGGTGGCCACTAAATACATCTTGTATCACCATTTACCATATAAAATACTTTCTAATGATGTTATAAGTATCATTATACTGTATAAGTTGTTTGTTGTTGTGGTTTCTTGGCTTGTCTTTATTTCTGCAGGTCTAGAGGCAGACTTCAATGATGTTGATGTGTGTTCTCCTTATATCTCTCTACCTCCTCTACTCCTATCTCCTTTCCCTTTTAACCCTTCTCTCACTTTTCTACCTTTGTTTACCGGTACTTCTTTGGCTTTTCATCCCTGTGTCCATTACATCGTAAACAAACCCAAAGCAAATTCTAATAAAGTTTTATTTATACATCAAGTGGAGCATTGAGGCCAGCCATAATACTCTGCTTGTGAAAGTAAATCTGTTGGGTATCACCTCAACACTCAGACAATAATTCTGAGTGCCAAAATGCCGAACAGGACAAGGGGGGAAAAAGATGAGTTTCCTCCGCAGGGGAGCTGGACTCTACCTTACGGTGAGAAGTTGATCCAGGAGAGACTTGGAGTAGAACTGCTGCTCCTCCACGTCCAGAGGAGCCAGTTCAGGTGGTTCAGACATCTAGTAAGGATGGCCCCCTGATGTCTCCCTAAGAAGGTTTACAGTCATGTTCAACTAGGAGGGGACCCCCGGGAAGACGTAGGACATGCTAAAGAGACTCAGCTGGCCTGGCAACACATTGGAGTCCTCCCAGAACAGATGGAAGAAGTGGATGTGGAAAGAGATGTCTTGGCCTCCCTGCTGAAGGTGCTTTCCCCCAACCTGACTTTTGGAACATGTAGAAGATAATGGATGGAACTACACGGATCCAGAAAACCGTTTTATTTCTCCTTCTAAACAGCTTTTATGGAGAGAATTCCTTAAAACTTCTTTAATGTGTCAATTTTCATTCCACCTTTATTTATACAGGTTAGTCTCAATGAGTCACGAGGACTCATTTTCAAGAGAGACCTGATTTAAAGACAACCACAGCTAAGGTACCACAACAATAAACAGCCATAAAGTGCTTATAAAATAAAAGAGTACCGTATTTTTCGGACTATAGGTCGCATTGTCCAATTACAGGTATTGCCAAAGAATTGGAAAAATCCATATATAGGTCGCACCTGAATATAGGTCGCACCTACGTCAAAATGTGGACCGTGTTTAGCTCTGCTGCAAATGTCTCTTCCACAGGAGCGCACAGCAAGGCTTTTAAGAAGATTAACACTTAAAAACAATTATTTGTTTGATAAAAATTATAGCAAATATGTGTCTGAGCTGAACTTTTCTTTAATAAATGAATAATTTTAGCAGGATAAACACCTAAAAATATATATTTGTTAGCTGACATTATTGTAAGAGTGTGTCTCAGTTTAATTTTTGTTAATAAATTATTACAAATCAGCTTATGTTATAAAAAGCCATATATAGGTCGCACCTGACTATAATAATAATAAATAATAATGAATTCAATTTATAACGCACTTTTCATTAAATAATAATGAATTCAATTTATAACGCACTTTTCATTAAATAATAATGAATTCAATTTATAACGCACTTATAGGTCGCAGGCCATGAAAAAATGATAAAAAGCCGCGACCTATAGTCCGGAAAATACGGTAAATAAAAGTAGTGATGTGTTTGTAGGTTTGTATCTCTTCTCTCCTCCTGTCTGGACCAAGCACCAAACAGTCCCCGTTAGCTGCATACTCGCATAAATACCGTCATCACCGGTCTATAGAACCCATCTGACTGTAACCGTGCATACTAAATTTAAAATAAAACACTATTTGGTGCATAAATAAGACGTGCTGGTATATAATCTGCAGGTGTCCACAAATCAACATCAGAAACTGAAACACAGCTCGATTGTGCCGCTCTTGTTGTAATACAAGAATCAACCACCAGATGGCGTTTCATAGACTTTAGTTTGCCTTCGACACACACACAGACTGCGTGTATCTCACTGGACTTTACAATGACACGCTCGCTCTCCAACTCATGGTTACCGGTAATCTACTACGGACATTATCTAAAGCGTGAGGAAAAAAGTAGCGGCTTATACTGTACACCGGGAATTACGGTAAATTATCTGGATACAGGCAGAGTGCTTACACCAAGAATATCGTGAGGTCCTACATGAACAATCCAAGTCATTTATGAATGGGTAACTATGTGAACCAAATCTCAGTCACAAACTTGTGCTTTCCTCTGGCACAAAAGCACAAATAATAATAGGTGGCTGCCTTTCTAGGCCGTTCCCAGTAACAAAGAGACATGTTAAAGTTATTTCACTTGTTGGCACCAAAGTAATCCCTACCCTTTCAGAATACACATGTGACACTGCGTTACTCATGCTGTTTAAAAAAAAAAAGTGTGACGTCAACCTTTAAAGTATTTATATGACGTCTCATTACAGGCTGTAATACAAACATGTCTGCCCGGTGACATCCTGAGCCTTAATGTGTAACAGTGCTCATACTGCTTGTGTTGTACACCTCACACACGGCTGTTTGCTTTTCACGTTCTGCTCTATGAAACCCACAAAGCCTGCAGCCCTGCATGTTTTTAATTAAATGGCAAGTTGGTTATTTCACTTGCCAATTTTTTTGATAATGCAAAAAAATATGATAAAAGGGATTGAAATGAGATTATACAGCATGAGCTGCATTGCACTCTTTTCAGCTGCTTGTGCACAAGGAATCCTTCTGAGTTCAGCATTACAGGCACAAACCTCGTCACACACCACTTTAAAACAGGGCCTCCAACACATTTTACCTGCATCCACCTCAGTTTTGACAAACGGGGAGGAGCAAAACGTACATTTCATTTTGAGCCAAAACTGTACGAAAGTTCAAAACGTTATAAAACTGGGACGGCTCGACTGGTTCACGTGTAAATGATCAAAGGTGGCACAGAAAAAGCATCGTCTTTGCAGCCATATCTCTGAACCTTAATGCAAAAAGGGCTAAAGATGATCTGTGGTGACAACAAGTGGCGACAACGTTTCAACACTTACTTTAGTAACTTGTGTGATGGGGGACTGTCTACATCAGCAACCTATTATTATCCACCTGAACA
>JBBPBX010020507.1:23510-35445 GCA_038048925.1 Garcialebias charrua | reverse complement strand
GCCCAGAGCTCTGCCCGGTGTGACATCACAGATGGTGCGTTCGTGTGTAATGGGATTTCCCATGATTAAACACGGCTTGAAGTTCAAAATCACTTTTAAAGCAAAATTAAAGTGATTTATCATTTTGTTTGCAAAAACAAACATATTTAAATGATAAAATTTATATATTTTGAGCAATTTTATGAATAGTAAAAAAATCATGTCACAATCCCACTGTAAATCAGTGCTGTTGCAGCACCTGGTGTGATCTGTGTTTTTGGCCCTTTAGTGTTTTTATTTTATTTTTTATGTTACTGGTATGAAGTGAACGTAGTGAGGTTTGTTTGTCCAAAATCAAATGAAAAGTGTTTTGACATGTTTTTCTCTCTCTTGTGTTTGTCTGTGTGTCTCCTGCAGCCCAGGAGAAGAACAGGAGGCAAAGTATGTTGTTTTAGTTCTGGCAGGTTGACGGCATGAGGAGAACAGCGACGCCTGGCGCTGTCCTTCTTGATTTCCTGACCCTGCCACATACAAACTGAAAGAGCGACGCACACCCTGCCACCAAAAGTCTCACGTTCACACTGGAGGGAGAAAAAGAGGAGATGCATACACACACACATACAGAAAATGTGACAACAGAACAAATTACACAAATTAAAGACTGAAACCTTTAAACCTTTAGTCAAAGTCTCTGCTCATCAAAGCAGACCTTTAAACACAACACAGCCCAGGACACAACCAGATCAGTGGCAGCCTTGATCATTCTGTGTCACTACAGTCAACGACACATGGACAGTGATCACAGAAAACATCTATAACTTTATTTATTTTTTACTTATTTAACCTTTATTCAAGTAGTCTCTGAGTTACGAGGATTCGTTTTCAAGAGAGACCTGTTTGAGACGGACAACATAGGGGAGGGGCATATTGGCATATACAATAAATAATAATGCATGCAAAATCATTCAAAGTAACATTTAAACAAGGTAAAATACAAGAAGAACATATTTGCTTAAACGTTTAAATTACCTTATCAAATGTTTAAAATGCCTTAACATTATTATATATAAACAAAAAAATTAGTTGATTAAATCAATGAATTTTAAACTTTGGACGCCCTCCACGTCACTAGAGGGCGTCGAAACAAAGCGATGAAAAAAAAAAGTATCAAGTATCAAGGAAAGGTTCACTGATATTAAAATATTACTGGGAGGAGATTTCAACGTCACATTAAATGATGATTTGGACAGATGGCCTAGCAGAAATAAAACCAACTGTTTTTTGAATGATTTTATGAATGAACAAGGTCTTCATGATATCTGGAGAGTTACTAACCCAAATAGTAAAGAATTTACTTGGACAAACAAGGCTGGTTCTTTACGATCCAGAATAGACTTTTGGTTAATATCGGAATCCCTTACTCAATTAAATTGCAAAACAGAAATTATGCCTACTCCATTAACAGACCATAAAGCAATTGTATTAACTTTAAACTTATCTCCTGATAAGCCAACTCAAAGATACCCAGCATACTGGAAACTAAATAGTTCTTTATTACAAAACGAATCTTTAATTGAAATAATAAGGAAAAAAATCTCAGAACGTTTTGAGACTGCAGAAGATACAGGGGAATATCAAAAACAATGGGAGCTTTTAAAATATGAGCTGAGAAGATTGTTTATAGAAACAAGCTCTAAACTAAAAAAGGAAAAGAAATCAGATGAAAGTAATCTGATAGCCAAATTAATCTCGCTATCATCCATATTGCCTGAAAATCTATCTGAACAACAGCAAGCAGATCTCCTAACTGCACAACTAAAACTTGATCAATTATATATCAATAAAGCTAAAGGTGCATTTGTACGTTCAAGAGCGAAATGGTTAGAGGAGGGTGAGCAAAATTCTAGCTATTTTTTTAAGTTAGAAAAACAAAGGCAAAATAAAAATAGTATAAATAGACTCTCTTCAAATGGTGATATCATAGAAGATCCAAAAGAACTATCTAAAATGTGTGAGAACTTCTATAAAAAACTATATACCTCAACCATTTCACCTGCTCATATGAATGATTTCTTTAACAATCTAGGTAATATTAAGACAATTGGAGACTTCAAAAAATCAATTTGTGACTCTCCCATTACGCTTACAGAAATCTCAGAGGCTATTAAAAAACTTAAATTAAATAAATCTCCAGGTACTGATGGGCTAACTTCTGAATTTTACAAACTATTCACGGAAGAACTTGCTCCCTTTTTGCTGAATGTTTTTAGAGAAAGTATAGATAAAGAACAATTACCGTCCACTCTATGCCAAGGCTTAATTACACTCATCCCAAAACCACAAAAAGATGTATTAGTTTTAGACAACTGGCGCCCCATTACATTATTAAATAATGATTATAAAATTTTAGCATTATGCTTAGCAAATAAATTGAAAAAAGTACTTCATGATGTTATTGGGGAAACTCAAAATGGTTTTATGGCGGGAAGACACATAATTGATAATATAAGGCTTATCTTAGATTTATTAGACTACGCAGACTTAATATCAGAAAATAGTTTTGTTCTCTTTCTTGACTTCCATAAAGCGTTTGACTCACTGGAACATGATTTTTTATTTAAAACTTTGGATCTGTTCGGTTTTGGTGAGCACTTTAAGAAATCAGTACGCACCCTTTATGCTGGAGGCAATAGCTCAATTAAACTAGCTCATGGAACCTCTGGCAGATTTAATGTTGAGCGTGGAATTAGACAAGGTTGTCCAATTTCTCCATTTTTGTTCCTTCTTCCTATGGAAATTTTAGCACATTTCATTAAAAACAGCTGCATAAAAGGTATTCAGATTGCTGGTAGAGAAATATGTCTGAGCCAACTGGCAGATGACACAACTCTATTTCTAAAAGATTGCTCTCAAGTAAAGTGTGCTGTTGAGCTGCTTGGTGAATTTTCTGCAGCCTCAGGTCTCAACCTTAATTTATCTAAATGTGAGTTACTCCCTATTAAAACATGTCATGACACAGAGATCTCAGGAATCCCAGTAAAACACAAAGTTAAATACCTTGGTATCTATATTATAAAAGA
Organism: Garcialebias charrua; assembly: GCA_038048925.1. Classification (NCBI taxonomy): domain Eukaryota; kingdom Metazoa; phylum Chordata; class Actinopteri; order Cyprinodontiformes; family Rivulidae; genus Garcialebias; species Garcialebias charrua. Next base: position 32,386 of record JBBPBX010020507.1, on the reverse strand, counting down.
GGAGGACCAAAGATTAAGTGATAACTTTAATCCCCTTGTTACTGTAATTCAAAAAAAATTCAATTTATGGGTACAGAGAGATTTATCCATCTCCGGTCGTGTATTACTTTCTAAGGCTGAAGGTCTCTCCAGTTTGGTTTATGCGACTTCTGCCCTTGAGGTTCCCAAGGACATCATTTCAAAAGTGGATAAAACATTGTTTGATTTTATTTGGAAAAAAAAGGTTCATCTAATCCGAAAAAATGTTATGATAAATAAGCTGTGCTCTGGTGGGTTTAATGTATTAGACTTACAGACTCTAAACTCCTCCTTTAAAATTAAATGGATCAAAAGATATCTCTTAAATCCAAACTCTTTGTGGAACTTCATTTCAACACATGTATTTGAAGCATTGGGTGGTCTATCTTTTATTTTAAGGTGTAATTACAACATTGACAAAATTCCGATCAAACTCTCCAATTTCCACAAACAGCTGTTTTTGTGCTGGTCTCTGGTTCACAAACACAATTTCTCTCCACACAAATACTATATTTGGAATAACAAAGACATTTGTTTTAAACATAAATCTATTTTCTTTAAAAATTGGTTTGACAGAGGAATAGTTCATGTACATCAGTTATTCAACAAAGACGGCAACACTTACTCTTACAGTGAATTTTTAACTACGTATAACTTTCCAGTACTACCAAAAGAATTTGCAATTGTCTTTGATGCAATTCCATCTGGTGTAAAAATGTTGATGTCAAATCCTGTACAAAACAGCACGAACTATTTAACTGAAGAATTATTCATTGGTAACTCTGACCCTTTTTTAAGTGAAAAAACAAATAACAAATGTATTAGAGAATTAATAATTAGAGAATGTATTAGTAAACCTGCTTCTATATTCTTCTGGGATAATTTATTTAATGATATCTGTTGGAAAGATGTTTGGTTGTTACCTAGAAAATACTTTATAACTAATAAGATTCGAGAAGTGTCCCTAAAGATTCTGCATAAATGTTATCCTGTAAACTATATAATCTCCAAGTACCGTCCAAACGTAGACCCAATGTGTTCACTCTGCCACAGCTCTGAGGAGACCATCATCCATCTCTTCTGGGACTGTTCTCATACTCAGCTGTTCTGGAAAGACATTTTCATGTATGTAAATAGAAAGTTAGAAATTGACCTACCATTTGACGCTAAAATTATACTGTTTGGTTTCTTTTGTCCAAATATTTCAAGTGAGAAAGTTTTTGTTGTAAATTTAATACTACTCTTAGCCAAATTTTACATCCACAGTTGTAAATTCTCCTTGCTAAAACCTAGATTTATAGTGTTTTCTAATTATATTTCCTCTTACTTAGCTACTTTAAAGTACTGTACTAATGCCAAAGCTTTAAAAACTAAAACAATCTGTAACGAATTTCTGTTGTAAGCTGCCCAAGACACATTTTTGTTTTTGTTTATGTGCCTTTATTCTCTTTTGTGCTATGCATGCCTTAAGTCTCGAGCCTTGTTTGACATTGTAAGTTTTTTTTGTACTTGTTTTTTCTATAAATAAAAAAAAAAAAAAAAAAAATAAAAAAAAAAAAAAAAAAATAAAAAAAAAAATGAAAAAAAAAAGTCACGGAAGCCGATGCGTAGTCTAGCTCATTTGCGCATGCGCTAAAAGGAGTAACAAATCAGTAAAGATGGCTACCTCCATAAGAAAAGCAGCCCACGACATCGAGACTCGAAAAAGGACCGACGATGTGCTTCTGTCGGAAAAGATTGAGTTCAGCTCGCTGCTTCTGTCTCGGGCCGTGCTGGACGGACTGTCCGCCGCGGGTTTCCACAAACCTTCCCCCATCCAGCTCAAAGCGATCCCGCTGGGCCGCTGCGGACTAGGTGGGTACAGCAGGTGGAGGTCTGATGAGACAGTTTGATGAGTTTGTGCTTCCGAGTCAGCTAAAACTGACATAAACTAACTTTACATGTTGGACAATTTGTTTTAGGAAAGCTAAACACAACTTTGCTAAACACAAACAAACTTTACTTCGATAAGTAAAGTTTAGGTATGATCGGATGTTCCTCCATTCAGACCAAGTATTGTTCATATTTCAGTTATAGTCTCATTAAGTCACGACGAGGACTCATTTACAAGAGAGAACTGTTTTAGACAGGCAACATGCTGAATACATGTACAGTATGTGAAATTGTTGGCGGATTATTAAGTCCTCGTATGGAAAAATAGTTGTTAGTAATATTTTTTGTAGGACTTTTACTCAGTGGTTTGGATTTTTTCTCCATTTATTTAGTGCTGCAGTTTACCCCTCGTTTGAACAGTTTAGTCTTTGTTGTTACCCCTAACCTGTGGCTCACTATGTCACAGAATAACTGTCATTAGTTTTAGTAATATGTGCACTAGACAAAACGTATTTTTGATAATTTTTAGGGTACATATTCTTAGTATTTGTTGTTTTTTGTTATTTTGTTATTGTATGAGGATTAGATTTATTTAGTACCGGTATAGTTTTTTCTGGTTTGGATCATTATTTGTGTCTGTTACTGCGCATATCTGACAACACTTTATTTAGAATTATTAGACTTGGAAAAGCTAAAGGCAATACATATCAGATGTTTAAAATCCGAACAAGCGCTCAATACAAAAACAACTGGACTTTATTTGTGCTTTCATTTGCACAAATAAAGTCCAGTTGTTTTTGTATTGAGCGCTTGTTCTGATTTTATCATGTCCTGGATGACTGAGAATCTTCACCAGCATATCAGATGTTTAACTTGATAAATCAAGTGATTTCAGCTGGTGAGAGGTCAGTTCAGCACCTGGGCTCTTCTACAAAGCCATGCTGTTGTAATGGATGCAGTACATCTTGCTGAAATATTCATTCTTTCCCTGATGAAGAAATGGGAGCACATGCCATTCTAAAACTTGCATTAATGGTGCTTTTCTGTTCAGTGACCTGAGATGACTTCTGTAATGTCGCTAAATAAATTAACTGAATTGAATTCATAAACTGCCTGGCCCAGAGGAGATCGGGCATCAGGCATTTTCAGTCATGGGCCCCAAACTATGGAACAACCTTACCCCCCCCAACATCAGACAGGCCACCTCCCTTCCTCAGTTCAAATCTTTGCTAAAAACTCATCTGTTCTTGCAGACATTTCACACAGTGTGAGTTGATTTAGTGTTTGTTTGTTTTTTGTTCTGTGCTCCTATGTTTGAAATGCTTTTTAATTCTTCAGTACTGTATTATCATTAGTGTTTCGTACTTTTCCATTAAGTTTGTTCTCGTTGTTGTTGTTAAAGGTGCACTATGTAACTTTGTAATGCAGTCTGTAACTTTTCTAACAATATATTTTAACATATTTCTTCACTCTGTCACTATCTACTGACAGACTGATGTTAGACAAAGTAATCTTTGGAAAAAAAATATAGTCCCCTTGCTTCTCTATCAGCATTTATAAAAACACTAAAAACACAGTGTGACCCGTCCTTAACCAGCCAATCAAAACAGTTATTTTCATGCACGAGCTTTCCCCGCCCATCCCCCGCCTCTCCCAGCCGGCATCGCGCATCAGCGCACGTTCCCGTTCAAACAGTAGCTGTGTCAACATGGCGGAGGATAAACCCATAACTTTTCCAGGAAAACGTGCCACTAAAACTTCCAATTCCTCGATTGGCGCAGGTTCGGAAACCCAACACAGTTAAACAGAAGAAGACCCATGAAGAAATTAAAGAAACAAATAGATCGAGCACGGAATCGAATAAACATCGGAGGTGCTTTTCAGAGGTGGCGAGAGCTTCGGGTGCTCAAAGGATTGCAAAGCGATGCAGAGTTAGCAACATTCCTGCTTGACAAGTAAGTGTCTTTGCTTGAATCATGTGATAGCACAAATGCCATGTTATTATCTACAACAGGCTAACACCGTTTTCCGGCCTAGAGCTGACGACGTGATGATAAATGCTAATGGTAGCAGCTAACTCATTCAACCTCAGTATTGTTTCGACACGTACATAACATTTAGTTATCCTAACTTATAGTATTGTGGATCAGCATTAAAGGCATGCATGATGAAAGTACTGTAAATGCGCTGTCTGTGTAAGAGAGGCATGATCACAACAACTAGCACTTAGCATATTGTCTGCAGATCATTTGGTGTTCATAATCGAAAAGTGTGTTAGTTCTCCTGCATAATATACTGTATGTTGTTGATGCATACACTCATTGAGATTTATTAGATGTTTGGTTTGATAGATTATTGTGTATGAATCATTCATTCTACAGTACAAACATAAAGATAATTTAGAATTATAAGGTAAGTTGTGACACAGCATATGAAACGTGCCATATAAAATACATCATTGTGTGATAAATGTGTTGAAAAGAATATCTGATTATTGTTTGAACTACATTATATGTTTTGATGCAGAGATGATGACTTTGGGGAAGGTCTGAGAAGTAGTGAATTTGGGGAGACTCCCATTCAGGTTTTGGAAACAAGGTAAATAATGCAAAACCGTATTTATGTCAAGATTATTTTATGGTTTGCACTGCAACTAACATAACTGTGATCATATTATAACACAATTTTAAAAAATTTCTGGTAAGGTTGTATGTTTAATATTTTTTATGAAATTATTTCCACCAGAAATTACGGTAAGCATAAACAAAAAGCAAAGTAGTTGTTTTTAGATAATGTTTTTTTTTGTTATGGCTTTTTCTGTGCTGCAATTTTATTGGACATAAAATTTAAATAATACAGATGCACAATATTGACAATAAACGACTTTGAAGCTTATATTTTTATTTTCTTATTTTTCTAAACGTGTCACAGAAAAAGTACGATTTATAAATTTAATAATTTTTCAAAAGCTGACTTAATTAAAATTCTGTTCTTCTGTCTTCATGTATAACATACACTTACACTGAACGTACGTATTTTAGTGCGTGTTAAAAATATGATTTTGTCTATACTTTCGAGTTAGTCTCATTACCTCTTATTGAGAGCATTTATTGTACTGGTACCCAAGTACATGTTTCTTTCTGTCATGATCAAACTTGAATATTGTTTTTTTAATAAATTAACGTAATGTGTTGCCTCAGTAACAATGTTACTTTATGTTTTTTCACGTTTATATTTTTTTGTTTTAGTATGTCTTCGCTGGACATTCACGACGAGGTTGATGAAAGTGACTTCAATGACATTCAAAATTCTGTGCAAGTAGTATTTCTCAATATTTACTCTTAAATATTACATGTTGAGTGTCACAGACTAATATTCATATCCCTTTATATAGTATTGACTGGGCTGAAGACAGAACATGGACACCACACAAGGACACAAGACATTTCCACATCTGAGGAAGAGGAAACCTTTGAGTTTGACAGTGATGATGACAGTGATGATGATGATGATGAAAACATCCCTCCTCTATGTGTTCGGTAAGTTCATAAACATAACTTGTCTTTCATGAAAATTAGTATATTTTCTCATTGTTTTTTTGTATTCAATTAGGCCTGGTGATGCCATTCAGCAGAAGTTGTGCTTAGATTCTAGCACGGTCCCTTAGAGCAGTGTTTTTCAACCAGTGTGCCGTGGAACACCAGTGTGCCGCGAGAGATCGTCTGGTGTGCCGTGAAAAATTAGTAAATTATGAAATTTTTATTAACTGGTGTAATTTCCTTACCGCGCGATAGGTGGCAGTATAGAGCATAGCGTCGCACATTAAAACAAGAGAAGTAGCGGTGCATGAACGTGACGTGAGCAGTGAGCAAAACAAACCAACAGCGAGGATCTTCTCAAACAAACAGCGATGGAAAACTTTTTCAAAAGAAAAAATACTAAATCCGGTCTGGTCCCTGGACAAAATTCGGACCCAGATGAAGGCCCAAGTGGAAATCAGAAGAAGGCAGAAACTGTGAACGTGAGACTGTACAGTAAGGCTTACATCTCTTTTGGATTTACTTTTAGCTATTTTGACATTGCTCCCATTTTCCACAACATATCTGTGCAAAGTGAGCTTCTCCAGCCTAACTGCCATGAAAACTAAAAACAGAGAGAGACTGAGAGCTGTTGAGGAAGAGCTTTGTGTGTGTGTTTTCTTCAATTCGTGCCAGAATATCAGCTTTGTGTTCATCCAAACAGGCACAGGTTTCACACTAAGTGAGTAAAATGTAGAGAGAATGGTAGCACTGTTCAGGTGTATTTGAAGGCATGTTAAGTGTAATTTCATCCTCTTTAATTTTAAGACCACATTGGTGTAGCACTGTTCAGGTGTATTTGAAGGCATGTTAAGTGTAATTTCATCCTCTTTAATTTTAAGACCACATTGGTGTGGCACTGTTCAGGTGTATTTGAAGGCATGTTAAGTGTAATTTCATCCTCTTTAATTTTAAGACCACATTGGTGTGGCACTGTTCAGGTGTATTTGAAGGCATGTTAAGTGCAGTTTCATCCTCTTTAATTTTAAGACCACATTGGTGTGGCACTGTTCAGGTATATTTGAAGGCATGTTAAGTGCAATTTCATGTTAAGTGCACTTTGAAATAAGAAATATAAAACATGATAAAAATACATTTTTGTGTTCATTTCATTCCTATTCAAGACACTTTGATAAGAATGACTATATATTTAATGTAAATGGTAAATGGTAAATGGAGCTTATTTATATAGCGCTTTCCAGCCCCCTGTGAGGAGCCCCAAAGCGCTTTACAATACCAGCCATCCACCCATTCATTCAGACATTCATACACCGGTAGTGGTAATGTAGGCGGATACAGTGTATCTATGTTTACAATTTTGGTTGGTGGTGTACCTCGGGATTTTTTCAATGAAAACACTGTGCCTTGGCTCAAAAAAGGTTGAAAAACACAGCCTTAGAGGAGCAGAGAGACAAGGCGTGGATCGAGAAGGGCTCAGTGGCCCATCAGGTTTTATCTGACATCATTCTGAATGAACGCTGGCTGAAGGAGGTTCCGAAGTACCTGCAATTTAGGTAGTTATAATGATTTATATTATTCACACTGTTTTCGATCTGAAACATTTTAAAAATTTTATTCAACTCTAGCTGTTTGAAAATAATGTTAATAATCTGACATTTCTCACTGAATGTACAGGTCAACTGCTGAGCTGGAGTCTTTCCACAATCACATTTTGATGTATGCCAGCAAGCGCACACGTTTCACTCCTCCTGTGTATGAAGCAAGAATCTTACTAGCTGGCCTGGATTAGAATCACCATGTTCAGACTACCCAAGAGAAAGCCTGATGGTTCCATACAGTATGTAATGTTACATACATTTTATGAAAAGTGTAAATGCGCTATAACGTAAATTTTTGAACACCTTATGTGAACTTATCCAACTTTATTTATCTTACTTCTAAAAGTTAAATACTACATCTGTTGCAATTACATAAGTAAAAAACAAACATGCCTCCTTTTCTTTCAATTTTATACTCATAATTTAATTTACTAATTTTAATAAAACACTATAGTGTGACAGGGCCTTTGGTTATATACGTGATTATTTACACACACATTACAAAAATTCATTGTATTGCAAAAAACAGCATTATCATGTATTTTTATAAAATAATCATGTTACTGTCCTACATAGAATTATCGGTCAACTACTGTAGTTATAAACTGACTGCAGTTTGATAGAGACATCTGCTGGATAAATTATTCAACTGCAACTCTAACACACTAAAAGCTTATCAAAATGAAAGACTTCCAGTATTACAGGAATAGACTTTGCCCATTGCCCTTTATGCTGAATTTAACATGAAGTTATTTTAATGTTGGGAAATGATAGTGTTGTAGAAACTCAAGTGACATCACAAGACATCATAATCAGAGTCTGTGTTGGGAATGACTGCTACCACCACATCAGTTTTTAGCTCAATGTGAATAAGAATAACTGAGTTATAAATATTTTTGGTGTTTCATAATGTTGATTAGCTGTGACGCCATCTTCAGTCTGACCGACTTCAAAGGTTAATCAGTTGTAGAAGTACACCCAGTGATCACTTTCTGAATGTTTTATTAAAATCCAGCAGTTCATGAGGTCCTTTGCTAACAGACAGACTGGATTAGCTCCAGCAAATAATGCCAAGGTTTTAAGCAAAACCCTTGTTTAAATAGATTATAATCTTTATTTTTTAACATTAATAAATAGATTATAATCTTTATTTTTAATTTCTACACAGATCACCTCCTGGACTTTCCTCATGGATGAACGTGTGTCCTCTGTCCTGCCTCTGTCGTCTTGCCTGCGGCCCTAGCTTGTCTCCAGTGTCACCTGTTTGTGACCATGCAGTGAGTAGAACTTGTTCTCTGTCTGTTTTACATGTTTTATTTGCAGGTCACTGTCCAGCTGTTACTTCACATGTTCATCTTTGTGTTAATTTCTACACAGATCACCTCCTGGACTTTCCTCATGGATGAACGTGTGTCCTCTGTCCTGCCTCTGTCGTCCTGCCTGCGGCCCTAGCTTGTCTCCAGTGTCACCTGTTTGTGACCATGCAGTGAGTAGAACTTGTTCTCTGTCTGTTTTACATGTTTTATTTGCAGGTCACTGTCCAGCTGTATCTTCACATGTTCATCTTTGTGTTAATTTCTACACAGATCACCTCCTGGACTTTCCTCATGGATGAACGTGTGTCCTCTGTCCTGCCTCTGTCGTCTTGCCTGCGGCCCTAGCTTGTCTCCAGTGTCACCTGTTTGTGACCATGCAGTGAGTAGAACTTGTTCTCTGTCTGTTTTACATGTTTTATTTGCAGGTCACTGTCCAGCTGTTACTTCACATGTTCATCTTTGTGTTAATTTCTACACAGATCACCTCCTGGACTTTCCTCATGGATGAACGTGTGTCCTCTGTCCTGCCTCTG
>JBBPBX010020507.1:0-23276 GCA_038048925.1 Garcialebias charrua | reverse complement strand
ACCAGAAATAGAGAAATAGCTCCTACACTCCAGCCCCTAATTGTGCATTAAAATCACAATTACATTTATCACTAAAGGAGCTATTCTAACAATGACCTCAATAATGTCCTATATTAATACAAAGACATTAAGTAATTCTTCTGGTTCTTCTTTTCCTCAATGATGAACCTGCAAAAACAAAAGAGAAGAGAATAGAAGGAATAGAAATGTCTTTAGTTTGCAGAGGTCTCCCAGAGCAGACAGAGCTTCGTCACTGGCCTCTCCAACACGCTGTTTTGGATGAATCAAGGTCAGCCATCACCTCCACCTCGTTGAACAGCCAAGTTTTGATTTGTGCAGCAGTTCCTTCGGTGCCTCTGCTCCGAGCATTGCACTTATCTGCTACTTCACTTCTCTTCTGCAGAGCATCCTTCAGTCTCGTTTGCTGCTGCTGCCTCTTCAGTTTTATGACACAGGACATTGGCTTGTTTCTGAAAATCTCAAGTTTCAGCATCTCGTATTGTTTTACGATCCTTTTCCTTTAGCTGCAGGACCTTCTTGTCTTTCTTGTTCTTCCACTGTTTGAATTTTTCAGAGTCATCCCTCATCTGCTTCATAAGTTGGATTCGTTGAGTCTTCATAGACTGCATCTCCTGCATGAGCTCGCTGGCTTTCTGAGCAGATGATTCTTTGAGTTTCAGCAGTTTGGACTGATCAAAAAGTTTCCGCTTCATGTCTCCAAGCTGAGCCTCGAGCTCCTGAAGTCTCTTCCTCTTCTGCTCACTGAGCTTGGCCTGGTTGGTGGTTTCCTTTTTTTTTTTTTTGCTGACTTAAGAGCTAAAATTAGTTCCTCTTTCTCCTTCTGCTGGGAATCCACTGATGACTGAAGAGCTTGGGTAATTATCTGGTGCATCGGCTCCGGCTGACTGTCATTCGCACACATATTTTCATGTAGGCTTCCTTTCAAACTCAACACTTTGTTGAGCTCAATCAGTTCTTTGGAGAGCTGAGCCTGCCGCAGTGCATGATGGGCCGTGAAGTTCTCTGGAGAATCCGATTGAGACTCAGCGGGGGAGTTTGTATCGTCACTTCTTGAAGCTTCTTCTCCTGCCACCATGGCGTCGATGGAGGCTGAGATGCCTGCACTTTGAGCTCCAAGATGAGGTCTTGTAGGTTCTTCAGCACCTCCATGTTCTCCTTCAGCTCCTGGTCCTCCAGCGTCTGCAGGACTTTCTGCAGATCAACTGTACATGCTGCGTGGTGCCCAAGCTGTTCCAGTTTGCTCTTCAGTTTCTCATTTACTTGTTCAGTCGCAATGATCTTCTCGAACATGAAGGCTGTCTGTCCAGCTGCCTCACTCAGCTCTCTGCTCAGCTTGTTGTTCTTGTCCTCCAGAGTGCGGTTCTTTTCCAACAGCTTGGCTGCGCTCTCAACTGACTCTGCCCCGGAGAGGACGGGAGCTACTCTTCCTCGGGCATGCAGCAGCATCACTTGCAGCTCCTGAACCTGCTGTTTCAATAGTTTCATTTCAGCTGTTTTGTGGTCGATGTTAATAACCGGTTTGTTTTTAATCTTGCGAGCTCTATCGGCATATGGCGTGTTGATTGTTTCCTCCAGCTTAGGCCATTTAACTTCAGAACCACACAGAAACTCAGGTCCCATCAATCCATTTGCTGTGCTCCAAAAAGTCTCCTGCTTTCATTCCTCTTGATGCTTCATCTGCTGGATTATCTTTCTTGAAAGTGCTGCTCTTGTCAAACTTTCTCTTCAGACTTTGAAGACGTTGTTCTGCAATACAAAGGTTCATGGGCAGGATGGAATTTTCATTTAAATCATGATTGTGTTGTTCAATCGGCATTGTTTCCAGATGTTTAACAGAAATCCTGTTTGTAGCAAAATAATGGCAGCAGGTTTTGTTCCTTTCACCCCGGAGTGGACCATTAATGACCCATCCAAGTCTGGTCCAAGCTGCATATGGACCTTCGTTCTGACTGTTGATCAGCTCCCACGGCTCCATTACTTTAGGTGCGTCGGTACCATTGAGCAGATCTACATCAGCATCTATGTTGTGGAGCTTGATGCTTTGCAGATACGGCCACTTGTCAATGTCCTCCTGTTGTGGAACATTTCTCTTTGAAACAGGCATCAATTTCTGTGTCATAATGTCTGGAAGTTCAATAAAATCGTTTGTATCGAGTGCTGCTACTTGGAGTCCAGATATGATGTTTGTACTCACAATGTCTTTATGTCCCATTGTTTGTAGCTGGACATTTGTTCTTTTACCTTTCAGTTGCAGCTTCCGGGCCAAGCTTTCAGTGCAAAATGTTCCTGTGATGCCCGGGTCCAAAAAGGCATATGTCTGCACGATGATGTTGGTTTTTGGACTCCTGACTTGAACTGCAACGATAGAAAGGTTTGAGTTATCTTCATCACAGACCCTGACATGGCTACAGGTCTGAGTCATTGTGGAGGTGGTACTCAGAGGATTCTGTGGATGTCGGGGGAAAACTCCTGTACTTTCCTTGTCGATGTGCAGGACACTGGGATGCTGCTGATGACAAACAGAACAGATCAAACGACCTCTGCACTCTCTGCTTACATGGCCCACCTTTAAGCAACCAAAGCACATGCCCTTTTCTTTGATAAAGTTTACTTTATCTTTATGTGACTTGTCTTTAAACTTGAAGCACTTGTCAACGGTATGATTACTTAGAGTCAGAGTCAGAGTGAATTTATTGTCATTTGCACCGCATGTAGTACATGTGTTGAAAACGAGATTATGTACACAGGGTCCCAGTTACATCCAACAACAAATGCAAGAGAAAAACAATAATAACATCTAGGATTAACTAAGAGAGACATCAGCTAGTAATACACTAAGCCCTAATGTAGTAGAAAAACATCATTATAAACAGCAGCACGAACATGAGCAGATGGTCACAGATGAACGCAGCAACAAGAAACAGATCAGTATCAGCATGATGTGACATTTTGCAGTGTTTATTCTTATTATTTATTTATTCATGAGTCTGACAGCCTCAGGGTAGAAGCTGTTCCTCAGTCTAGTGGTTCTACATTTGATGCTCCTCAACCTCCGTCCCGAGGGGAGTGGTGCAAAGAGTGAGTGTGCTGGGTGAGTGAGGTCTTTCATGATGCAGGTGGCTCTTTTTCTGCATCTGGAGGTGTAGATGTCTGTGATGGTGGGGAGACTGACTCCCACAGACTTCTGTGCAGCCTTCACCACTCTTTGTAGAGCTTTCCTCTCTGCAACTGTGCAGCCTCCATGCCACACGTTGATGCTGGAGCACAGGACGCTCTCCACTGCACACCTGTAGAACGAGGTGAGGACTGAGCTTCTCAGACCGGCTCGTCTCAGCCGTCTGAGGAAGTAGAGTCTCTGATGACCTTTCTTGATCAGGCTGGTGGTGTTATTGCTCCAGCTGAGGTTATCATTCAAGTGTACACCCAGGTACTTGTAACTGGAGACCACCTCCACCGCAGATCCACCTATATACAGTGGGGTGTGGGTGTGTTTGTTCCTTCTGAAGTCCACAATCATCTCCTTCGTCTTCTTCACATTCATGTGAAGGTTGTTCTCTTTGCACCAGCTCTCCAGATGTTCCACCTCCTGTCTGTAGCTGGATTCATCATTATCTGTGATGCATCCCACCACAGCTGTATCATCTGCAAACTTAACAATATGACAGCCTGGAAGTGTGGCTGTACAATCATATGTGAGCAGAGTGAACAGAAGAGGGCTCAGCACACATCCTTGAGGAGAGCCAGTGCTGAGGGTGATGGTGGAGGAGGAGAAGTTGTGGATCTTCACGGACTGTGGTCTGTTTGTTAAGAAGTCTAGTACCCAGTTACAGATGGAGGGGCTTAGTCCAAGTGTGGATAGTTTGTCTATCAGAGTTTGGGGGATCATGGTGTTGAAGGCAGATGTGAAGTCCACAAAGAGCAGACGCACGTATGAGTCCTTCTGATCCAGGTGGGTGAGAGCAGTGTGGACCACAGAGGAGATGGCGTCCTCTGTTGATCGGTTCTCACGGTATGCATATTGATGAGGGTCCTCGCTGATGTTGACGGTTGTCTTGATGTGGGACATGACCAGTTTCTCAAAACATTTAGCGACTATCGGGGTGAGAGCCACCGGTCTATAGTCATTCAGACCAGTCACTGTGGAGCTTTTTGGGACTGGGATGATGGTGGCAGTCTTCAGGCAGGTGGGAACTGACTCCAGTGAAAGTGAGGTGGTGAAGATGTCAGCCAGCACCTCACAGAGCTGGTCCGCACATTCCTTCAGAACTTTCCCTGGGATGTTGTCTGGACCCGTAGCTTTATGAGGGTTGATCCTTCTGAGACTACCTCTCACTTCTGCTGCGGTCACTTTGAGGTGCTCCTCGTCTGGTGATGAGGTGAGTCTGGTGCTAGTTGGTCTGTTTGGATCATCAAAACGTGCATAAAACTTATTGAGGGCATCAGGCAGGGATGGGTCCCTGGGGCATTGTTTGCTTTTGCCCTTGTAGTCTGTTAAGCATTTGATGCCCTGCCACATGCTCCGTGGATCATGTGAGGTGAACTGTCCCTCGATCCTCTGTGCATACGCGGCTTTGGCCTTCTTTATGCCATCATCCAGTTCTCTCCTGCACTTTCTCAACTCCTCAGTATCTTTAGACTTGAATGCAGTGTCCCTGGCTGCCAGCAGGGTGCGGACATCCTTATTTAGCCAGGGTTTTTGATTGGGGTAAAATTTAACACACTTTCTTATGGATACATTTTCAGCACATGTACTGATGTAACCCAGGACTGAGGAAGCATAAAGTTCCAGGTCAACTGAAGAGGAGACAATATAAGAGGAGACAATATAAGAGGAGACAATATAAACAGATTTGAAATTTTGGAGACTTGCTCTCGTCTTCAGATGGACGTTCATTATTCACTGAAACAACATTTGTAGCAAAGCTACTCTCCTTTCTTTGTTTGGTAAAGCTGAGGCTTTAGGAGTTGAGCTGTTGATAGTCCATGATGTTACCAAACAGTGGATCTGATACAACTTTTACTTGACTTTCAATAAAAACAACAAGATCAGTGAATGTTGCTCTCTGACCCCTGCTTTCCTGCAGGTAACAGGCTACATTTCTCCAGCTTTCTCTCATTTTATAGGGAAGTTTTAAGATTATGCTCCTCATATTAGATGGTAAGTCCAGTTCTTTCATATGAGTGATATGTTCTGTTAAATTTGAGCATCCCTTAAGAAACAGAGAAAATGCTTGCAGTGATTTAATGTCCTCTTGTTTTATAACTGGCCAGTTGTTAATTTTGTCCATATAGGCCTGTGCAATTTTAAATTCGTTTCCAAAATGTTCAGAAAGAAGATCTTTAGCTTTAAGATAGCCCAGCTCTGATGGTAAATGCTGGCAACTATGCACAAGGTCTCTAGGTTGCCCCCTGGTGTATTGTTCTAAAAAATGCAAACGGTCACTTTTTTTTATTTTTTTTTTTTTTTTTATTGAACATTTTAGAACATACAGAACAAAAGGCACACAAATAACAAATGACAATCTCAAAATTACAATGATATATATAAACATGTACAAATATCTACTAACATACCTCCTAATCTAATGTATACATTCTTAAATTAACATATTGACCATCATAACCGTAAATTTGGGTAATAGACTTATTTGAAAGATTGCAAATAATACAGTCCAAGTAAAATAAACAATAACATAACTATTTATCTACCATTCTACATAATTACTTAAAATAATTTGTCAGAGGGCTATATTATCTGAGCGAGGTGATCAAAGAGCTTTTTTGCTTGTGGTTTTTTAGCACAGTTTAAAGAAAGTTTTAACAACTGGAGTTCTTGTTTGAATACAGACCATAATGGTTTAGACTTGCCATATCTGCATTTATGTATATAGAATTTTAATATTATGATGATGTTATTAACAAAGTATTCATCTTTTTTATTCTCAGATACATATCCATATAAGATGTTCTGAACGGAGAAGGAGTCTATGTTCATGGACTTGATGGTCAGGAGATCGTGAAGGGATTTCCATAATGTGTTCACAGAATGACAGAAATAAAATAAATGTTCTGTTGTTTCAGGTTCATTACATATATAACAATTATCACATTCAAATTTAAATCTATTTCTGATAAACTCGTTAGAAGGATAAATATTATTTAGAGTTTTGAAATGTAATTCTTTATATTTAGGAGGAAGAGGGAAACCCATATATTGTGTCATAATTTTTATTCTTTCCTTCTTATCATAGAAATCATGAAACTTTCTTCTTACTTGACCAGTATATATTGTTTTTATTAAATGTTGTCTTAAGAAATTGTTATTACATTTATTGTGTGTTAAATTTAGTCCATTGAGATTAATGCTCGGTAAACTAACTGTTGGTTTAGTTTCATAATTATTTTTAATTAACTGAACAAATGCAATTGGTATATTTTTTATTATTTTATCATAGTCTTTTTTGGTGCAGATTAGGTTATATTTTTTTGTGAATTCTTCATATTCATATAGATTTCCCTTTTCATCCATTAGATGAGTGAGTGACCATATTTGCTTCTCCATCCATGTTTCCATGAACACAGACTTCCTTCTATGTAGAACAACTCTGTTGTTCCAAAATGGAACATTATGAGGACTGAAATTATGTTTGTAAGCTATTTTCCAGTTTAATAACACCTGTTGGTGAAAAGCAGATAATTTAACAGGTAGTTTAGGAATGTCAAAGTCACATCTCAACAGGAAGTCAATACCTCCAACTTTACTAAAAACCAAAGTGGGGACGGCAAACCAAACCTCATGAGCATTTTTCAGAAATGATTGAAGCCATTTAAGTTTTAATACGCCATTCATAATTTCAAAATCTATTGCTTTAATTCCACCATCTTCATAATTTTTAACTGTATCTCCTTTTTTGATATAATGATGTTTATTTCTCCAAATAAAGTTAAAGTTTAATTTATTAATTTCCTTAATAATTTTTGGAGGTATGGCTATGGATGATGCAGGATAAACCAGCCTTGATAGAGTCTCCATTTTGGTTAATAGTGTCCTACCAGAAAGAGTTAAGTCTCTCTGCAACCAGTTATTTAATATCAATTTGCATTTAGTAATATTATTATCAACATTCAGTTTGACACAATTGCTTGCAGTTTTTGTGACCCAAATGCCCAGGTATCGAACCTCCAGTTTGACCGGTATGTTGTGAAAAGATGATTGAGAACAATCATGAATACTCATTAATTCACATTTTTCCAAATTTAACTTTAGTCCTGATGCTTTAGAGAATGCTTCTACTGTTTGGATAGCCAGTGGAATCTGATCTTTATTTTTTAGAAATAGAGTCGTATCGTCTGCTAGCTGACTTATGATAATATTTTGATTCATAATTTGTAAACCAGTCAGGAAGCAGTTCTGTCAGAACCGAGCCCGAACTGAACGAGAGGAACTGAACTGAAGCGGGCCGAGCTCTGTGTGCAGGATGTGTGTTGATCAGCCAGCTGTTTGTGAGTAAACAAACAAACAAACAACAACAACAACAGCTTCTTCTGTGCTGCAGGGACTGGAGGTTCGGTGGTTCCTCTCAGAACCAGACCGGTCCGGTTCGACTGGTTCTGGTCCACAATGGCTGCCAGGCTGTTGAGAGCCCTGAAGATCCTCCTTCCTGACAGACCCGGGGTTCTGACCCGCTGCTGCTCCAGCTTTGTGTCCAGGATGAGGTTCTGGAGCTCACTCACATCTGGATCATTGATTGATCATTGATTGATTGATCACTGATTGATTGATCACTGATTGATTGATCACTGATTGATCATTGATTGATTGATCATTGATTGATTGATCACTGATTGATTGATCACTGATTGATTGATCACTGATTGATCACTGATTTATTGATCATTGATTGATTGATCACTGATTGATTGATCACTGATTGATTGATCACTGATTGATTGATCACTGATTGATCACTGATTGATTGATTGATTGATCACTGATTGATCATTGATTAATTGATCACTGATTGATTGATCACTGATTGATCACTGATTAATTGATCACTGATTGATTGATCACTGATTGATCACTGATTGATTGATCACTGATTGATTGATCACTGATTGATCACTGATTGATTGATCACTGATTGATCACTGATTGATTGATCACTGATTGATCACTGATTGATTGATCACTGATTGATCACTGATTTATTGATCACTGATTGATTGATCACTGATTAATTGATCATTGATTGATCATTGATTGATTGATCATTGATTGATCACTGATTGATCACTGATTAATTGATCACTGATTGATTGATCACTGATTGATCACTGATTGATTGATCACTGATTGATCACTGATTGATTGATCACTGATTGATCACTGATTGATTGATCACTGATTGATCCGTCAGGTACCTGACCAGGCTGAAGCAGGATGAAGAGGCGTGTGCTGCAGCGCTGCAGAACGGTTCTGTGTTCTTGTTCCACCGTCTGGTTCCTCTGCTGCAGAGCAGAGACAGAGGGAGCTTCTCACCTGCTCCTCTCACCTGCTCAGGTATTCTGGACCTGGACCAGAACCAGAACTGTTGTCATCATGATCAGCACCTCACGTCAACTCTTCTTGTTTTTATCTTCTAGATGTGCAGTCTTTACTGCAGAACCTTGGTTCTGATGGATCCCTGCTGAAGGAGTCAGTTCTGATCGGTTGTTCTGAACAGAACCAGGCCCAGTTCTGTCTGGATGTTGGTGAGAACCAGGGGCCTCATGTATCACAAAAACCTTGCGTGCGCCATTTTCCACGCAAAACTCCGTATGTATCAAAACAGAACTGAACGTGGAAATGTGCGCAGCCCCACGCCAACTCCAGGGCTGGCGTACGCACGTTTCTGTGGTTAGGGTTCCATTGGCGACACCTACAGGTGATTCTGAGAAACTGTTCATGATGTGGAAATTATTATTATTCCCACCAAACACACATGATTAACAATTATTACATCCACATGGACGCAGTTAGATGAGTGGATACAAAAGCATGCGCAAAATAGTGGCAACAATATTGACAACAATGGCCTTACATAGGCGTAGCCAGAATTTTATGAGGGGCGGTTCGTTTATAATAAATGTGGACCTTGAAATATAGACACGTCCAGGTAGCTCACTGGAAACGCAATGTGCCGTTAGCTGCTCCTAACCTTATCTAGACCTCGTGGGTTCGAATCCCACAAGGTATGACATTTTTCTTTTTGTTAGATTATTTATTCATTCCAGATTAAAAAAACACAAGAAAACTATTTCCCCTTTCATTTCATGTATTGTTTTATTTCTTGTTGTTTTGTAAATAGTTTTCTTGTGTATTTTTAATCTGGAATGAATAAATAATCTAAAAGAAATTTAAAAAAAATGTCATACCTTGTGGGATTCGAACCCACGAGGTCTAGATAAGGTTAGGAGCAGCTAACGGCACATTGCGTTTCCAGTGAGCTACCTGGACGTGTCTATATTTTAAGGTCCACATTTATTATAAACGAACCGCCCCTCATAAAATTATTTTTCCGTTCCTCTACCTCACTCAGAAGTGTCTCCAGTTCACAGTCCGTGAAGTTCCTCTTTTTTCCACGTTTCGACATGATTTGCAATAGAGCAAAGACGACATTCCTCTGGTGCAGGGCATATTTAAATGAATTTGCATATTTATATGGAGGCGTGTCAAAGGCGGAGTCGGCCACTCTCTCATGTGCGCTCAATTCCACGTTAATTGTGATGTACAAAAGCAATGTGCGTGGATTCCGGCGTACGCACAGTTTGATACATCTGGATTTTTTGGGGCGTACGCCGTTTTCTGGATTTGACCGTACATCACGTTTCAGTAAGAAGTCCACGCAAGTCTTTGTACATGAGGCCTGGTGAAGACAGATCTACTTCATACTGTAGAAGTGATTTTATCACTTGTTTTATTTTATTTATTTATTAAGCAAGCCTAATCTTCATCCACATGATTTTATCTTTGATCTTAGTCGATATTCTTATTGATTTTATTTGATTTTATCACTTGTTTTATTTTGATCTTTGCTTTGTTACACTTTGTAGCACTTTGAGATTTTTATTAATGAAAAGTGCATTATAAATTGAATTCATTATTATTATTATTATTATACTCTGAGAACTTTGAAAACCTGAATGCACCAGTTTGAAATGAGTTCTGGAGGTTCTGGTGTGTGTTCAGGAGAACTGGATCGACCAGCAGTAGAAGAAGAGTGCAACGGAACCTTCATGGACCTGAGGAAAGCCTTCTTTCTTCTAAGTGGACACAAGGCACCTCTTGTGGCCAAGGTGACATGTGGACCTTGAGGTTCTGGTCTTCATGACGGTCCAGAAACTCAGCTCTGTTTCCAGTGATCTGATCCAGGTTCTGGTTCTGGTTCTGGTGTGTGATCTGCAGGCTCAGGCCCTGCTTCGCTGGCACCAGATGAACAGGTTCTGTGGCGCTACAGGCCAGCTGACCCAACGGAACCGGGCCGGCAGCCAGAGGTTCTGCAGCAGCAGCTCCATCGTCTACTACCCAAAGGTAATGAGTCAGAACCAGACCAGGAGAAATCTGGAGGTTATGCACCATAACCAATGTTCCCTGAAGGAGGGGAACGAGGTGCAACAAATACGTATGGAAATAGCGCCTCCGCGCGGTTCACCTGTGAAGACACTTTCAACACGCCTGTCAAGGCCAATGAGGTTGTTGCATGTGTAAGGGAGGCTCCGCCCCCTTACTATAAAACATGCAGCACGCCTCATTTCCTCATCTGCAAGCACTTCGCCAAGCTTTAATAAAGCATTGGAGGGGCCAACTCGTGTTGCACCTTGATCCCCTCCTTCAGGGAACATTGGTTATGGTGCATAACCTCCAGTTCCCTTTCAGTCGGGTTACTACGGTGCAACATGACGTATGGGAACATACCATCACGCCCCGGAAATGCATAAGCAGAGAGTGTAGGCCTTATGTTGACAGCAAGAGCACGTTCAACTCCTCTGTGAGGAAAGTACAGTTCGGGTGACGTCACATGCTGTGACATCCAAGCTGTAGAATTTAATGAACGTGTTGGGAGATGTCCAGTTAGCAGCTGAACATGTTTCTGCTACAGGAACACCCCTGAACAGGGCCCAGGACGTGGCCAGGCCTCTGTTTGGTGTTCATGCACCCCACTGGGTGCTGGTTTACCCTTACAGCTGTAAGCTTTAAAAATAGCCTCAGTGACCCAGTGGGAGAGGCGTTGTTTTGACAAAGCTTTTCCTTTAACAGGGTTAGCAAAACATACAAACAGCTGCTGAGTCTTACGCCAGCTCATCGTCTTCTCCATGTAAATATGTAATGCACGTACAGGACAGAGAGCGTTCATGCGCTTCTGTTCCACAGTGACCACTGGAGGTGGAGGAAAAGCTGAGAGCTGAAAAGATAAAACTCTTATATGAAAGAGAGGGCACCTTTGAGACGTAGGCCGGGTTTGGGCGTAACGTCACCTTAGAGCCGTCAGGTGCAAACTGAGTGCACATCTGATGCACAGAAAGGGCATGAAGGTCACCCACCCTCTTTGCAGAGCAAAGAGCCAGAAGGAGAGCAGTTTTATAAGATAGAATATCTATATTCACGCTCTCGAAGGGCTCAAATGGGGTGTCACAGAGGGCGTCCAGTACCAGGTTCAGATCCCACTGTGGAGCTATGTTTCTGCTAGGAGGCCTCAAACGCAGCACTCCCTTCATGAACCGGATCACAAGGGGGTGGGAGCCAGGTGACTTGCCCCCCAGCCTTCATGGCATGCCGAAATAGCAGATAAATAAACTTAGTAGAGAAGGATTGACCCTTCTCCACTAAGTCCTGAAGAAAAGTGAGGATCTGAGGAATAGTGCTGGAGAATGAAATAACATTTCTCTCCTGGCACCAGGTCTCAAAAGCATGCCATTTCAGTGCATAGAGTGACTGATTCAAATCAACTCGTGCACACTGGATTGTTTTTATGACATTAGCAGGAAGGCCAAAGGTCGTCAGCTTTAACCTCTCAGGGGCCAAACCCACAGGCTCCACAGCTCTGGTCTTGAATGCCATAATTGCCCGTGGGCCTACGTCAGCAGGTCCCTGCGTATAGGCAGGCATCATGGCTGACCTGCTAGTAGAGATATTATCTCTGCCAACCAGGCTCTCTTGGGCCAGCGTGGTGCCACCAGGATCAGTTGGAGGCCATGTCTGCGCACCCTCTCCAAGGTCACTGGGATCAGTGCCACCGGGGGGAAAGCATAAAGAAGCTCTGATGTTGGCCACACGGTGGTCAGAGCATATACGCCTAATGGAGCGCTCACGTCCAGTATTGAGCAATACATAGGACAGTGGGCGTTTTGCTTTGAGGCGTACAGATCTACGCTTCTCTTCTCGAACCTCTGCCATATCTGCTGAACCACCTCCGGGTGCAGACGCCATTCTGACGTCAGAGGGGCGTCCCTTGAGAGCGCGTCCGCTCCATGATTTTGCACGCCTGGTACGTGTGTGGCTCTGAGTGACAGGAGGTGCTTGCTGCTCCATTGTAACAGTTTGCTCGTCAGACGGAGGAGAGGCAGGGATTTCGTGCCCCTCTCTTTGTTTATATGTGCAATAACACAGGTGTTGTCGTTGCAAATCAGCACATTCTTCTGACAAATCAGTTTCAGCCTGTTGAAATGCTTTAAAGTGAGAATGCTGAAACTCTCGCATCCTCAACTAGCCCAGCGGGATGGCGACGACCATGCTGGCCATGAAACCCAGCAACCGCTGACAGTGTTTGATCGTTAACACTTGGTTGTGTTGAAACAGAGCCAAGCACCGGTTGAAATCTGATAGTCTTCTCTCTGATAGTTTTGCATGATAAAGCAGTGAGTCTATCTGGAGACTGAGAAAACAAATCGTCTGGCTGGGCAGCAGCCGACTCTTGTCTTTGTTTATTATGAAGCCCAAGGCCTGCAGATGAGCCATCAGCAGGTTCGTGTGGGCCTTGGCCTGCTGGCGTGACCCCGCCAGGACGAGGAGGTCGTCGAGATAATTTAAAACTCTGACGCCCTGGTTCCTCATTGGTGTGAGCGCCGCCTCGAGGCAGTTTGTGAAAACGCGGGGAGCCAGGGAGAGCCCAAAAGGGAGGACCTGGTACTTGTATGCCGTGTTCTCAAATGCAAACCCCAGAAATGTTCTGTGTTTGTGCAGTATTGGAATATGAAAGTAGGCATCGTGGAGGTCCACAGAGGTGCACCAGTCTCCTGGGCATACCGACTGTATTACCTGTCGTCAACATTTTGAACGTGTACGACCTTAGCCGTGTGTTTAAACGCCTCAGATCCAAAATCGTGCGAAGGCCCCCGTCCCTCTTTGGAATCACAAAGTAACGGCTGTAATAACCGCTGTTTGCATCCTCCTGAGGAATAATTCTTATTGCAACTTTCTGTAAGAGTGCTTGAATCTCCTCTTTTATCTTAGGGACACAATCTGGGCTCATTATTGACATTATCACACCATTGAAGCGCCAGGGGCGGTTGCGAAACTGTAATCTGTAGCCCTGGATTACAGTTCCCATGACCCATTGCGACGGTGCGCATGCGGCCCAGGCGCTCGCACATGAAGCGAGTCTGAGCGGCATGTTCATTTGTGGGCTCATTGGGCCCTCTAGTGGACAAAGTTTTAATAGAGGCTGAGAGTCTGTTAGTGTTAGACTGCTCTCTGACCTCTTTATTTTTAATGATTGTTTCATGAAAAAAGGGTTGGTTTACCCCTTTAAAGACCGTGTAAAGTGAAATTAGATTTGTGTTTTTAGTTTATCACATGGCATAAATATGTGTTATTAATCACCCATATAAATCTGACTGATTAAAAACATTGTTTTCCTTATAAAATTAAGTGTCAAAAATCATGAAAATACATTATTTTCTCTTAGTCTGGAACTGTGGGGGCGTGTCAGCAGTGGGCGTGGTTTCAGCGCAGCACTGCAGCTCAGAGAGCAAGTAGGAGGACTCTCTCGCTCAGAGCTGAACTGTGTGGAGGAGGAAGACAGGTTCATCAGTAAACCTGCTCTGTTTGCTCCTTTTTCCAAGAGTTACGCTGTTTTTAGTGCACAAACAACTCTGGTTTTATTTTTAAAGTTGAGGACGCAACTATAATTCATAACTCCGCTGTTCTGTGTTTAGAAGATGAGCGGACTCGCGCGGCTGCACCGGTCCGACCCGACACATCGCATGCGGGGGCTGTGTTGGTGATTAAGATAAAGAGGGCTGTGTTGGTGATTAAGATAAAGAGTAATCACGTTGATAACTAAGTATGCAATGGACCTGTCGCATTTTCTTAGCAAAAAAGGAGCTTGTGAACTTGTAGGGCACAGGCTTAGCAATAAAAAAAAAGAAAGAAAGAAAAGAAACAGGAAAGGCGGCGGCGGTGTCCGGAGGCTGAGGAGGGAGACGGTCAGTAGCAGGTGCCCTGACCATTAAAACATCCTGGGAAGATGCAGGAACGAGGCATAATTGATTAGCTAGCTAACAATGAACAAAATATCTATGCTATTGCTATCTGATGCTATCTGCGAGTCGCGAGTGAACGGCTCCACCCATGCGAAGAACAATTTATATGACTGGAGCTGCAGGGGGTGGGGGCTATACTAATGAGGACCGCGTGACGAAACGCGGTCACGTTTAAAACACGCCTAAAAAATCCTGAAACACACATGTCTTTATACACAGTTTCATGTATAACTTCAAAATGAATTGAGCTACAATTTTGAGACTTTTTACTCATTTACAACATTACAATTATCACATTTATAATGTTTATTTAAGAAAATGTTGAAATTCACTTTACACGGTCTTTAAAGGTGCTATGTGTAACTTTCTGTAGAGCGCAGAACTTAGAAAAATTTTCAACAGGCAAAGCATTCTGATCCCTCCCCCTCAGAGCCATATATGGCTCTGAGGGGGAGGCTCTGCTGAAATTCAAATTCAAGCTCTGTTTTTATTGGCTGATTCAAATTCAAGCTCTGTTTTTATTGGCTGGTTAAGGACGGGTCACTCTGTGTTTTTAGTGTTTTTATAAATGCTGATAGAGAAGCAAGGGGACTATAGTTTTTTTCAGAGATTACTTTGTCTAACATCAGTCTGTCAGTAGATAGTGACAGAGTGAAGAAATATGTTAAAAATATATTGTTAGAAAAGTTAGACAGCATTACAAAGTTACATAGTGCAGCTTTAATTCTGATTTTTGACACAAAGACGTTTGAACACAATGTTTGTTTATTGGTGCTTTCAAACAACATTTTGTTTTTATTGCACAAACGGGAAAACGTGTTTTGTGATTCAACAAACACGTTAGTCCAGTCAATCGAGGCCTCTTGGGCTTCGAAATGTCCTGAAAATGTTCGGCTTTCCTTTTTCCTCGTGGGTGGAAATGCTCTGTGAAGTCTGGAAACAAGTTCAGCTCTGTTAGGCAGGCTTCTGTTTCCTCTCTCGAACCGCTGAGGAGGTTCTGGGCTGTCCTGCCTGTCGAGGCACAAAACGGTGCTTTGACCAGGCTTGTTGGCCCTGTGGTGCGCGTCCACGCTGCTCTGATGCTGGTGTCGCCCGCTGCTCAGCCTCAAGTGTGGGCCTCTTGTGTGCGGGGCGTCGAGAGAGCGAATGTTGACGTGAGTGCGCTCTGTGGCCGCTGGGTTCTCTGGATGACAAGTAGAACCGTCTGGGCATCCCCTCTCGCAGGGCTTCCTCTTGCTTTTTCCTCTGGTCACAGCAACTCTGGATTTTGTCCAGGGCCTCGCCAAGCAGACCTGCAGGCTCCACGGCCTGTTGGAGGAAGGTGGCACGTTGACTCTCTGGCAGCTCTGTCAAAGTGAGCCACAAGTGGCGCTGCGCCACAACAGTCTGCCATGCTTTTCCCAATCGCCATTGCAGCTGTGCCTGAGAGGCGAAGGATGAAATCAGCTGTCCTTCGGGCCTCCTCTAGTGGCTCCGCCACTCTCTTTTTCACTGACGTGGCTTCCTGCAGCTCTTGTAGCTTTTCCGCTTGGTACGCTTGGAGCATGGCTGCTATGTTGAGTGCATGCGCTGCGAGGCATTGTGCACGGTAAATCTTTTCCAGCTGGGTCGCTGAGAAACGACACAGTTTGCTGGGAAATGTGGGCTTATTCGCCGACGTCTTTGGTGCCAGGTGCGCTGCCAGAGTCTCGTCCATGGGGGGGATCTGCAGTAGTCCCGCCTGTTCCATGTTCTCAAGATCCAAGAACTGCGAGAGCGGGAGGTTTAATGGCGCCCTTGGTGACGACCATGACCTCGTCAGCTCCGTCAAAAAGTCCGGGAACACCGGTAACTTGTGTCTCACCTAGGTCTGCTGCCTCGGAAGAAAGTAGTTCCCTGCTAGTCTCGTCTGCTGCTGTCGTGAAGGAGGGGCTGGCCACGGAACTTTCAGCGACTCGGCCGCCCTGCGGCATAGGTCGAAAAGGGCTGAGGTGGACCCGTCTGCTTCAACGGGTACCGCCGCCACCACCTGAGAGAGGACGCCCGCCTCGTCTTCTGCGTCTTGTTCCGCTTCGTCGTCGGAAATCTCGCCTGAGGCCGTCAGAGAAATCTCATCAGACAGTAGCATGTCGCGTACGTCATATTTGAGACCTGTTTCGTTGAGCTCCTCTCTTGACTGGTTCGTCATGTCCACTTGGTCGCCCCATGACATCACCACCACGTCCTCCATGTCGTCCGAGTCCAGTTCTGCCGTGGGCCTCAGAGCCTCGGTCAGTAGCGGGTCCTTTGTCGCGCTCGATGTACCCAGTGTCTTTGCTAGGAAATCCACTTGCTTTTCCAGCGTCGCGTGACGGAGCCGGCTGCAATGCGAGCGCGACTCCGGGTTGGTCAGCGCAGCCTTCGCGTGCAACATTTGCGTGTAGCATTCCGAGACACATCGGGCAGGTTTCGTGGGTGTCCGGTGTCCGATTCCGAGATGGAAAAACCCGCAGGCACTCGGACATGGACGTGACCCTGGGCTTCCCGGTCTTTTGTTGTCCTTGTTGGAAGCCTTTGGTTTCTTCTTGCTCTTCTCCGGAGCCATGGTGGTCACCGTGAGATGAGAGAGAAAGGTGAAAACTCGTCAGCAGCACTGAACAAGCAAGAAGTCCATCATTGTTGACTTGTTAGCAACGCTGAACAAGTGAGGCGTTGTCCTTCTTTGTGTATTCGTTAGCGGCGCTAACCGAGTAAAAATGAAGTCCTTCGTCGTCCGCTCGCTAGTAGTGCTAGCTGAGTGAGGTGAAGTCCTTCGTCGTTGTCCTCGTGCTGCTCGCAGAGCCCCCCGTTAGCCGTTGCTAAACGTGGGGTGCTAGCCAGTTAGCTCCTTTGCTAAACAGGCCCGAAACAGCGAAAAAAAATCACGTTAGCCTTGGTGCTAAACGCGAAGAAGCGCTCAGTTAGCAGAACTAAACAAGAGCTCCGCGGATGAATCCCTCGTAGTGGTGCCCAGGGTAGGGAGCAGGCTCACCTCCAGATGGGTTGTCCTCCGGCCAGTACAAGGTCCGAGATGTTCAAGGTGAAGCAAGGTGAAGTGCAAATAGATGAAGAAATGAGGCGTGCTGCATGTTTTATAGTAAGGGGCGGAGCCTCCCTTACACATGCAACAACCTCATTGACCTTGACAGGCGTGATGAATGTGTCTTCACAGGTGAACCGTGCGGGGGCGCTATTTCCCATACGTATGTTGCACCGTAGTGACCCGACTGAAAGGGAACCAACCTGGATCCATTACTTCAGTGGAGATACTGGTTCTGTTCTGTGGTTCTGACTGGTTCTGATCGCTCACTCACTTGTTTACCTGCAGGTGTCTCCGGTGGTTCTGGTGCTGGTGTCTGACGGGTCCCGGTGTTTGTTGGGTCGACAGTCAACTTTCCCTCCTGGGATGTACAGCGCCCTCGCTGGCTTTGTTGACATGGGTCAGCCTCACCTGTCTGTCTGCTGACCCACCTGTCTGTCTGCTGACCCACCTGTCTGTCTGCTGATCCACCTGTCTGTCTGCTGATCCACCTGTCTGTCTGCTGACCCACCTGTCTGTCTGCTGACCCACCTGTCTGTCTGCTGACCCACCTGTCTGTCTGCTGATCCACCTGTCTGTCTGCTGATCCACCTGTCTGTCTGCTGACCCACCTGTGTCTCACCTGTCTGTCTGCTGAGTCACCTGTATGTCTGTCTGTGAGACGTCCCCATTAGAAGGTGACAGGTGTGTGACAGGTGTGTGACAGGTGTGTGACAGGTGTGTGACAGGTGTGTGACAGGTGTGTGACAGGTGTGTGACAGGTGTGTGACAGGTGTGTGACAGGTGTGTGACAGGTGTGTGACTGGTGTGTGACAGGTGTGTGACAGGTGTGTGACAGGTGTGTGACAGGTGTGTGACAGGTGTGTGACAGGTGTGTGACAGGTGTGTGACAGGTGTGTGACTGGTGTGTGACAGGTGTGTGACAGGTGTGTGACAGGTGTGTGACAGGTGTGTGACAGGTGTGTGACAGGTGTGTGACAGGTGTGTGACAGGTGTGTGACTGGTGTGTGACAGGTGTGTGACAGGTGTGTGACAGGTGTGTGACAGGTGTGTGACAGGTGTGTGACAGGTGTGTGACAGGTGTGTGACAGGTGTGTGACAGGTGTGTGACAGGTGTGTGACAGGTGTGTGACAGGTGTGTGACTGGTGTGTGACAGGTGTGTGACAGGTGTGTGACAGGTGTGTGACAGGTGTGTGACAGGTGTGTGACAGGTGTGTGACAGGTGTGTGACAGGTGTGTGACTGGTGTGTGACAGGTGTGTGACAGGTGTGTGACAGGTGTGTGACAGGTGTGTGACAGGTGTGTGACAGGTGTGTGACAGGTGTGTGACAGGTGTGTGACAGGTGTGTGACAGGTGTGTGACAGGTGTGTGACAGGTGTGTGACAGGTGTGTGACAGGTGTGTGACAGGTGTGTGACAGGTGTGTGACAGGTGTGTGACTGGTGTGTGACAGGTGTGTGACAGGTGTGTGACAGGTGTGTGACAGGTGTGTGACTGGTGTGTGACAGGTGTGTGACAGGTGTGTGACAGGTGTGTGACAGGTGTGTGACAGGTGTGTGACAGGTGTGTGACAGGTGTGTGACAGGTGTGTGACAGGTGTGTGACAGGTGTGTGACAGGTGTGTGACAGGTGTGTGACAGGTGTGTGACAGGTGTGTGACAGGTGTGTGACTGGTGTGTGACAGGTGTGTGACAGGTGTGTGACAGGTGTGTGACAGGTGTGTGACAGGTGTGTGACAGGTGTGTGACAGGTGTGTGACAGGTGTGTGACAGGTGTGTGACAGGTGTGTGACAGGTGTGTGACTGGTGTGTGAAGGTGTGTGACAGGTGTGTGACAGGTGTGTGACAGGTGTGTGACAGGTGTGTGACAGGTGTGTGACAGGTGTGTGACAGGTGTGTGACAGGTGTGTGACTGGTGTGTGACAGGTGTGTGACAGGTGTGTGACAGGTGTGTGACTGGTGTGTGACAGGTGTGTGACAGGTGTGTGACAGGTGTGTGACAGGTGTGTGACAGGTGTGTGACAGGTGTGTGACAGGTGTGTGACAGGTGTGTGACAGGTGTGTGACAGGTGTGTGACAGGTGTGTGACAGGTGTGTGACAGGTGTGTGACAGGTGTGTGACAGGTGTGTGACAGGTGTGTGACTGGTGTGTGACAGGTGTGTGACAGGTGTGTGACTGGTGTGTGACAGGTGTGTGACAGGTGTGTGACAGGTGTGTGACAGGTGTGTGACAGGTGTGTGACAGGTGTGTGACAGGTGTGTGACTGGTGTGTGACAGGTGTGTGACAGGTGTGTGACAGGTGTGTGACAGGTGTGTGACAGGTGTGTGACAGGTGTGTGACAGGTGTGTGACAGGTGTGTGACTGGTGTGTGACAGGTGTGTGACAGGTGTGTGACAGGTGTGTGACAGGTGTGTGACAGGTGTGTGACAGGTGTGTGACAGGTGTGTGACAGGTGTGTGACTGGTGTGTGACAGGTGTGTGACAGGTGTGTGACAGGTGTGTGACAGGTGTGTGACAGGTGTGTGACAGGTGTGTGACAGGTGTGTGACTGGTGTGTGACAGGTGTGTGACAGGTGTGTGACAGGTGTGTGACAGGTGTGTGACAGGTGTGTGACAGGTGTGTGACAGGTGTGTGACAGGTGTGTGACAGGTGTGTGACAGGTGTGTGACAGGTGTGTGACAGGTGTGTGACAGGTGTGTGACAGGTGTGTGACAGGTGTGTGTTTCCAGGTGAGGGTCTGGAGGAGGCTCTGAGCAGGGAGGTGGCAGAGGAGGTGGGTGTGGAGGTCCAGAACATCTGCTACAGCTCCTCGCAGCACTGGCCTTTCCCTCACAGCTCTTTCATTCTAGGCTGCCATGCCACCCTTAGCCCCGCCCACTCTCAGGTGACTTCACACACATTGTTTAGAAATGTCCTGGACCAGGTTACTGGTCATGAGGACACCTGGACCACCTGCTGTGGGAAGTTGTCATGTGACCTGCTGTGGTTTCCTGTCCAGCTGAATGTGGACCAATCAGAACTGGAGGATGCTCGCTGGTTCAGTTTGGAGGAAGTCAACACCGCCCTGCAGGTGCAGGCTCCGCCCACAAGAGGTGACCGGCCTGCCTTCTGGCTGCCTCCCAAGCACGCCCTCGCCCACCGCCTCATCACAGAGTGGAGGGACCGCCAGAGACACAAAGAGGACACGCCAAGGACATGGGACGACAGTAGAATGCAACGAAAAGATGAATGACAACATGTGTGCCTGATTTATAATCCCAACATGTTCCAGGTTCAGAACATGTTAAGGACCCGTTCAGAACATGTTTAGAACATGTTTAGGACATGTTTAAAACATGTTCAGAACATCTAAAAAAGCTAAGTCTGGTCCTCTGGACATTCAAAAAAAATTTTTTTTATTGATTGATTGATATTAAGGACCCGTTAAGAACATGTTAAGTACCTGTTCAGAACATGTTTAGGACCCGTTAAGAACATGTTAAATACCTGTTCAGAACATGTTAAGGACCCATTTAGAACATGTTAAGTACCTGTTCAGAACATATTAAGGACCTGTTAAGAACATGTTAAGTACCTGCTAAGAACATGTTAAGAACATGTTAAGGACCCGTTAAGAACATGTTAAGTACCTGTTCAGAACACGTTTAGGACCCGTTAAGAACATGTTAAATACCTGTTCAGAACATGTTAAGGACCCATTAAGAACATGTTAAGAACATGTTAAGTACCTGTTCAGAACATATTAAGGACCTGTTAAGAACATGTTAAGTACCTGCTAAGAACATGTTAAGGACCCGTTATGAACATGTTAAGTACCTGTTCAGAACATGTTAAGTACCCGTTCAGAACATGTTAAGTACCTGTTCAGAACATGTTAAGGACCCGTTCAGAACATGTTAAGTACCTGTTTAGAACATGTTAAGGACCCGTTCAGAACATGTTAAGTACCTGTTAAGAACATGTTAAGTAGCTGCTAAGAACATGTTAAGTACCTGTTCAGAACATGTTTAGGACTCGTTCAGAACATGTGGACCCGTTAAGAACATGTTTAGGACGTGGGAAGTCTTTTTTATTTGTTTGTTTTTTTTTTTGTTTATTCATTCATTTTATTATAATAAAATACACAACAATATACACAGAAGGAAAAGAAAAAAACACATAGGTATAAAATGAAAGGCGGCAGATGAAGAAAAAAATTCTTATTTTATCTGCCCCTTATCTCTCTAACAAACAATTCACACAACAAAATTCGTTAATTTCCAAAAGAAATGAACAAAGCTTTTAACCTCCAAAACAACGTACAATTTCTAACTTAAACTAATTTAATTATAGGATTGTAACAATTTAAACTTAATCATTCTCTTAAATATTGCCATTGATTTAGCCACTTTAACACCATCCTCTAAATCGTTCCACAACCCAACTCCATGAACCACGGCCGATCTTCCCCTCAAACTTGTTCTAATTTGTGGCTTTACAAATATATCTTTCCCCTTTAGATAATAACAACTCGTTCTTTTAACAAAATAGCTCTGAATATTTAAAGGCAGAGTACAATTCTGTGCTTTATACATAACTAACAAAATATAATTGACTAAATCGTAGAACTTCAACAGTTTCGTCTGACAAAATAATACATTTGATGGATGATTGTATTGCTTTCTTGTAATAAGTCTAATAACTCTTTTCTGTAAAATAAAAATAGGCATTGTAATTGATTTACACGCCTTTCCCCAAATGTTAACACAATTAATTAAATGTGGAACAATGAATGTGTTATACAACAAAAACAATGCCTTTTCATTCAAAAAATCTCTGACTCTGTAAAATATAGCAATAGACTTAGATAATTTCGCTTTAACAAAACTTATATCAGAGTCAGAGTCAGAGAGAATTTATTGTCATTTGCACCGCATGTAGTACATGTGTTGAAAACGAGATTATGTACACAGGGTCCCAGTTACATCCAACAACAAATGCAAGAGAAAAACAATAATAACATCTAGGATTAACTAAGAGAGACATCAGCTAGTAATACACTAAGCCCTAATGTAGTAGAAAAACATCATTATAAACAGCAGCACGAACATGAGCAGATGGTCACAGATGAACGCAGCAACAAGAAACAGATCAGCATCAGCATGATGTGACATTTTGCAGTGTTTATTCTTATTATTTATTTATTCATGAGTCTGACAGCCTCAGGGTAGAAGCTGTTCCTCAGTCTAGTGGTTCTACATTTGATGCTCCTCAACCTCCGTCCCGAGGGGAGTGGTGCAAAGACTATATGCTGTTTCCACGACAATTTATCATCAATGATGACACCCAAGAACCTCACTATGGATCACCGAGTCTTCAATTTGAAACGGAACATCAATTGATTTGTTTTTGTTACTAAATATCATATAACTTGTTTTATCTAAATTTAACGTCAATTTATTAATTTTGAACCAATTTTTAATTTTAACGAGTTCAGTCATCATTAATTTCAAAGTCTGTTCGATATCATTACCAACACCAAAAAATGTAGTGTCGTCAGCAAAAAGAATACACTTAAGTCCAGAGACCTTTACCAAATCATTTATATATAATAGAAATTATTTAGGTCCCAATATCGATCCTTGTGGAACTCCACCTGAGATGGTGCTGAGTTCTGAACTCACCTCATTCATCAATACAAATTGTTTCCTAG
>JBBPBX010020506.1:10550-43306 GCA_038048925.1 Garcialebias charrua | reverse complement strand
CTCGAACCCGGTGGTGGACACCGGCGGTGAGGGATGCTGTCAAGCTGAAGAAGGAGTCCTATTGGGCCTTTTTGGCCTGTGGGACCCCGGAAGCAGCAGATAGGTACCGGCAGTCCAAGCGGCATGCGGCTCGGGTGGTTGCTGAGGCAAAAACTCGGGCGTGGGAGGAGTTCGGAGAGGCCATGGAGAATGACTTCCGTACGGCTTCGAGGCGATTCTGGTCCACCATCCGGCGTCTCAGGGGGGGAAAGCGGTACGCGACCAACACCATTTATGGTGGGGATGGCGTGCTGTTGACCTCAACTCGGGATGTTGTGAGTCGGTGGGCGGAATACTTCGAAGACCTCCTCAATCCTACTGGCACGTCTTCCACTGAGGAAGCGGAGCCTGGGGACTTTGGATCGGGCTCTCCAATCTCTGGTGCGGAGGTCGCCGAGGTGGTTAAAAAGCTCCGCGGTGGCAAGGCTCCGGGGGTGGATGAGATTCGTCCTGAGTTCCTTAGGGCTCTGGATGTTGTGGGGTTGTGTTGGCTTACGCGACTCTGCAATATCGCGTGGACATCGGGGGCAGTTCCCTTGGATTGGCAGACTGGGGTGGTGGTTCCCCTATTCAAAAAGGGGGACCGTAGGGTGTGTTCCAACTATAGAGGGATCACACTCTTAAGCCTCCCTGGTAAGGTCTATTCAGGGGTTCTGGAGAGGAGGGTCCGTCGGATAGTCGAACCTCGGATTCAGGAGGAGCAGTGTGGTTTTCGTCCTGGTCGTGGAACACTAGACCAGCTCTACACCCTCAACAGGGTCCTGGAGGGTGCGTGGGAGTTTGCCCAACCAGTTTACATGTGCTTTGTAGACTTGGAAAAGGCATTCGACCGCGTCCCTCGGGGGGTTCTGTGGCGGGTACTCCGGGAGTATGGGGTACCAGGCCCATTGATATGGGCTGTTAGGTCCCTGTACGACCGGTGTCAGAGCTTGGTCCGCATTGCCGGCAGTAAGTCAGGCTCGTTTCCGGTGAGAGTTGGACTCCGCCAAGGTTGCCCTTTGTCACCGATTCTGTTTATAACTTTTATGGACAGAATTTCTAGGCGCAGCCAAGGTGTTGAGAGGATCCGTTTTGGTGGCCTTAGAATCGCTTCTCTGTTTTTTGCAGATGATGTGGTCCTATTGGCTTCATCAGCTCGTGATCTACAGCTTTCACTGGAGCGGTTTGCAGCTGAATGCGATGCGGCCGGGATGAGGATCAGTTCCTCCAAATCCGAGGCCATGGTCTTGAGCCGGAAAAGGGTAGCGTGCCCTCTCCGGGTCGGGGAGGAGGTCCTGCCCCAAGTGGAGGAGTTTAAGTATCTCGGGATCTTGTTCACGAATGAGGGAAAACTGGAGCGTGAGATCGATAGGCGGATAGGTGCAGCGTCCGCAGTGAAGCGGGCGCTGTACCGGTCTGTCGTGGTGAAGAGAGAGCTGAGTCAAAAGGCAAAGCTCTCAATTTACCGATCGATCTACGTTCCCACCCTCATCTATGGTCATGAGCTTTGGGTTATGACCGAAAGAACAAGATCTCGGATACAAGCGGCTGAAATGAGTTTTCTCCGCAGGGTGGCTGGACTCTCCCTTAGAGATAGGGTGAGAAGCTCAGTCATCCGGGAGGGACTCGGAGTAGAGCCGCTGCTTCTCCACATCGAGAGGAGCCAGTTGAGGTGGCTCGGGCATCTGGTTAGGATGCCTCCTGGACGCCTCCCTGGTGAGGTGTTCCGGGCATGTCCCACCGGGAGGAGACCCAGAGGAAGACCCAGGATACGCTGGAGGGACTATGTTTCTCGGCTGGCCTGGGAACGCCTTGGGATTCCCCCAGAGGAGCTGCTCCAAGTGGCTGGGGAGAGGGAAGTCTGGGCCTCCCTACTTAGGCTGCTACCCCCGCGACCCGACCCCGGATAAGCGGAAGAAAATGGATGGATGGATGGATGGATGGATGTTGATTTATCTCCTATTCTGAATATTTCACAAACTGGACATATATGTAGTCTTGTTTTTTTTTTTTTTGTCTTAGTTGTGTAGGATATCTATACTGGTCAGTTTTACTGACTCTACAATATTCCAAAAGAGTGAGTAGATTTTATCTGACACAAATTTATCTTCAATATTAAACAAGTTATCTCTTTTTCATGATTTAAACAATAAATTGTGACTAGGCAAGTGTCAGTAACACGTTACAAAGTAACGCGTTACTCTTGTCGGACCACTTTTTTCATTAACGAGTAATCTAACGCGTTGCTATTTCAAAATCCAGTAATCAGATTAAAGTTACTTTCATCAAATTATTGTGCGTTACTTTTTTGTCATTTTCTGTAGTACTGTATTTATTTTATTTCCTCAATGCGTCTCGGGAGTGATTTAAAAAAAAAAAAGACGAGTCTATGCGGACATTCCGTCACCTGCTGTGAGTGTGAAACCTGACACCAGCAGCGCGTCCTGGAGCTGAGTTGAGGAGGACAAGTGATTAAAAAAAAGACCGTGACGTGACGTCTGCTCTATGCGACCTGAGTTTCAGCTTTCTTGTTAAAAGAGGAGCGCAAATTCAAAGCTGTGCATGGACTTTGTTTCACAAGACTGGATCTGCAGCAGCAACATGTCTACTTGAACGGATCCGAACGTGAACAAATAAAAGCAGCTTGCAAACACCGCTAAGGCGCTAACAGCAGCTGCAACTTTTATCAGGTAATCAGTCCAGATCAATAACACAAACTGTAGGATTTTTTTAAATCTCTGCATCGTCTGATGTGCAGGCTTTACTGAGCGTCAACACTTCAGCACTTTATGAAAAAACTAAGGACATCCACCTGCAGCTAAGAAGTATGTGATGAAGACCCTGATGCTGCTCAATAATCCAGGTAGAAAAATCTAAAAAAGCTAAGTCTGGTCCTCTGGACATTCAAAAAACAAAACAAACAACAACAAAAAAATTGTAGAAACGTTTCATATTTCATCAGAAAGACTTCTCAGTCTGAGGAGCTGTATTCAACTCAGTCTTATAAATAGCACCCTCTCACAGTGCATCAACCAGTTTGTTGATGACAGCCAAAACCAGCTACTCACATGATCAAGGAGGACCTTCAGCCTAACAATGGATCATTAGCACCCTGATTGTTTGCTATTCACAGAGGGCTGAGTGACACTAGCAATAACAGCATTGTAAGAGGTAGACAGTTGAACCCGGAGAACTCCACCTCCGTTTAATGATGGATGGTTTCTTTTCACAAAGATGGCCTCCTTTACTCCTCTCTCAAACCATTGTTCCTCTCTATCAAGGAAGTGAACATCTTCATCCCTGAAAGAGTGACAGCTGGCCTATACAAACGTATTGTTCACTTGACACATTTTCAAAATAAACATTTTACAAGTCTTTGTTGTAAAAATATTATTTGTTTAGTGAAGCAAAGAAAGACACTTTTTTATATAAAGCAAGTATTTCTTTATTCATTCAACCTTCATTTATGATATTGAAATCAAGAAATACTACCTTATATATCAAAAGTATTTATGTATATATGTATTTATGTATCATGAACTCAGACTATTTTATGTTTTATAAAAACAAGTACAGTATTTATGTAAAGACCATTTTGTTTTTTGAACATTTTTTATTAGTAATTATTTTACATTTACATTTTTTATGTATTGTGACAGAGTTCTTGTCAGCAGCTGCTGAAAGTAACTAATAAAGTAACTTAGAAATCTAACTTAGTTACTTTCCAAAGCAAGTAATCAGTAACTTAACTAAGTTACTTTTCCCAAGGACTAATCAGTAACTTAACTAAGTAACTTTTTCAATGTAACTATGCCATCACTGGGCAAGATGTAATAAAATAGGAAACGTTAACTTATGTTGATTCACCAGGAGATGAATCATTTAATTAACAGAATCATAAAATTACATTAAAAAAACAATGGATTGGTCTGATCAATTTTTATATAACTTAACTGTAGACAGATTCAACTTTGGAACAACAGACAAGTAATAGATGACATATTTACTTATTTCTGCAGGCACGTTTTGTCACGATACGGTTCCGGTGGAGGACGCAGACCCAGAATGCAGGCGAACAGGACTCAGAGACACAGATGTAAAATAATAATCACTTTAATAAACAAAACAAAAAGACTGAACGGTGCAGTCACTTACAAAACGAGGAAAAACGAGTAGTGGCTCCACCAGACATCAGGGATATGGATTTGGTATTGATTTATGACCCGGCAAGGAACAGATGAATGAGAGGGCTTTTATATACTGAGGGATAGTGAGTAAACTCAGAGCACCTTGGCAGGCGGCAGGTGACAACAGGTGAAAGTGATTAGCTATGGACAACAGGTGAAAATGATTAGCGATGAG
Source organism: Garcialebias charrua (assembly GCA_038048925.1). Classification (NCBI taxonomy): domain Eukaryota; kingdom Metazoa; phylum Chordata; class Actinopteri; order Cyprinodontiformes; family Rivulidae; genus Garcialebias; species Garcialebias charrua. The sequence continues at coordinate 38,926 of JBBPBX010020506.1, read as the reverse complement.
GCAGGAACTGAGGAGTGAGCAAAAACAGAAAAAACATGACAGGCGCAGAGCCTGACAGGCGCAGATCATGACAGAACCCCCCCTCAAGGGTGGCACCCGACACCCCCAAGAAGGACCCCCCAAAAGAACAAGGGCGGGCGGAGGGAGGCAACAGGCAGGACGGCGGGCCAACACCAGCCAGATCCGGGGGGCGCCCAGGAGGACGCCCATCACCACCAGCCAGATCCGGGGGACGCCCAGGAGGACGCCCATCACCATCAGCCAGATCCGGGGGTTGACCTGGAGGCCGCCCATCGCCATCAGCTAGTTCAGGAGGTCGTCCAGGAGGTCGTCCATCGAGCGGCGATGCGTTAGGCGGGCGACCGGAGTAACGCCCAGCAACGGCCGGAACACCTTCGTCGGCCGGAACACCTTCGTCGGCCGGAACACCTTCGTCGGCCGGAACACCTTCGTCGGCCGGAACACCATCGTCGGCCGGAACACCATCGTCGGCCGGAACACCATCGTCGGCCGGAACACCATCGTCGGCCGGAACACCATCGTCGGCCGGAACACCATCGTCGGCCGGAACACCATCGTCGGCCGGAAACAAGACCCCGACAGTAGGGACTTGGTCGGCCGGTCCCGAGTCGTCGTCTGCGTTGTCGGGACCCCCGTCATCGAGATCCTCGTCGTGGGGACCCTCGTGGACGTCGAACGACGAGACGTCCGCTTCGTTGAGACCCTCATCACCAGGACCCCCGTCGTCAGGACCCCCGTCTTTGTGAGAACCCTTGTCGAACGGCGAGACGTCTTTAGGACCCTCGTCGTCAGGATCCTCGAGACCCTCGTCCTTGTGAGGACCCTCGTCGAGCGGCGAGACGTCTTCAGGACCCTCGTCGTCAGGATCCTCGAGACCCCCGTCTTTGTGAGGACCCTCGTCGAGCGGCGAGACGTCTTCAGGACTCTCGTCGTCAGGATCCTCGAGACCCTCGTCTTTGTGAGGACCCTCGTCGAGCGGCGAGACGTCTTCAGGACCCTCATCGTCAGGATCCTCGTCGAGCGGCGAGAAGTCTTCAGGACCCTCGTCATCAGGATCCTTGAGACCCTCGTCGTGGCGACCCTCTGAGACGTCGTGGGGAACCTCGTCGTGGGGATCCTCTGAGACATCGTGAGGACCCTCGTCGTGGGAACCCTCTGAGACATCGTGAGGACCCTCTGCTGAGACGAAGACCCCCGGTGAAGTGAGGCCTCCAGATGGATGAGTGAGGACCTCAGGACCCAGGACCACCCCTGGACCAGTATCTGTGGAGACAAAGAGAAACACTGCATCCGATGGACCGGGTGCAAGACCCAGCCTTGGTGCAGGAGCCAGTTTCGATGCAGGAACCAGTCTGGGTGCTGGGACCGGAACCAGTCTGGGTGCTGGGACCGGGACCAGTCTGGGTGCTGGGACCGGGACCAGTCTGGGTGTTGCTGGACCTGAGCTGGGAGGTGCATCAGGCTGAGAAGCTGCTACTGGGCTCAGATATTCAGCTGTGGGTGGATGGGTGGGAGCTGCAGCTGTCTGTGAGTTCTGACGTTCAGCAGCTGTGGGACGTTCAGCTGCTGTGGGACGGCTCAGAAGAGGACTTGATGAAGACGAGTTGTGATCAGCAGGAGGTGAGTTAGGAGGTGGACCAGGCTGAACGCGAGCGAGCAGTGAGCGTAACACACAGCTCTCCTCCCAAGCCTGCTCGAACAGTTGCCACGCCCCCAGCGAGTCGTCTTTGTTATCAGCTCCAGTATATGAGGAAATGATTCCTTCGGCGGCGATTAATTTCTCCCACAAAACACTGGAGCTGCAGACTTCCAGGCTCCCAGCAACAGGAGCGCATGGGCGCGCAGCCTCCTCCTTCTGCCCCAGTCTCGCCTCAGTCCTGTCAGAACCGCTGTCAGTGCATGGGCTGACACATGCCCCCCCCCAAGAAAATTTCCCCGGATTTTCTGACAGCCGGCGTGGAGAGTTTGACGGTGGGCGGGGCTGGAACCCGGAAATGTCCACACGTTCAGACCAGCGGTGACGTGGACTGAGAGCCGGTAACGGACCCATCCAAAACCCATAAGGGTCCAAGTCCTCGTCGTCCTCGTCTGAGTCGGACCACATGGAACCGAGTGTTGGAACAACAAAGGGAGAGGACGGCCAAAGAGTTGCGCGGCCGCATCCGAGCTTCCTCCGCTCTTCCTCCTCGACCAGAAGCGGGGATGAGAGAATCTCCATGTCCGAGCTGTTGTCCCCCCAGCCTGTCTCTGCACGAACCCCGTACATGTGAATCATGGTCAGCCCGTCCAGTCCTGGGGCCGCGTCGCGTCCGCTGAGCCGGTTTGCTGTTTCGCCTGCGGGTCCTGCGATTACGTGATGGCCGGGTCATACTGTCACGATACGGTTCCGGTGGAGGACGCAGACCCAGAATGCAGGCGAACAGGACTCAGAGACACAGATGTAAAATAATAATCACTTTAATAAACAAAACAAAAAGACTGAACGGTGCAGTCACTTACAAAACGAGGAAAAACGAGTAGTGGCTCCACCAGACATCAGGGATATGGATTTGGTATTGATTTATGACCCGGCAAGGAACAGATGAATGAGAGGGCTTTTATATACTGAGGGATAGTGAGTAAACTCAGAGCACCTTGGCAGGCGGCAGGTGACAACAGGTGAAAGTGATTAGCTATGGACAACAGGTGAAAATGATTAGCGATGAGGCAGGAACTGAGGAGTGAGCAAAAACAGAAAAAACATGACAGGCGCAGAGCCTGACAGGCGCAGATCATGACACGTTTAACTTAAAGTTTAGTCACTGGAAAAATATATAGTTTAAGAGAAGTTTCAGCATGAGAAAGAGGATAGGTGGAAAAGAGGGGGTGAACTATCTTGGATGTTTATAACCAGAAACATGACACGTTCGCCGTACGGTCTCCAGCTAGACGGAGGTCCGATGAGTAAACAATCAGCGACTCTTTACCTTTGACGGTCTGCCAAGATCGGATGTATCCTTTAAGTCCGAAGAGGTTAGTCAGTTTACCTTTGCAGCTTCTCATGTCTGCCTTTGACCCACCAAAGTAACGGTAGTCTGGTTGAATTTTCAAGATAAAAGATTCCTCGAAGGAATTTTCTTAAAGTCAGAGCTTAGAGCTCAGATGAGTTTACAGCAGTCTTGCTATTAAGTCGGCTGTTGAAACTGGACCTTTGACGTTTGGTCCAAGTTTCCCAGCTTAAGGAGAAAGTCATTTCAATGTCAACTTCCTCGTAGCAACTGAAGAAAGAAGAAGGAAGTGGAAGTTTTAACTGAGACTTGACCCAGAAACATAGTCCTTTCTGATTGGCCAAATGGCACCAGGAGAGGATGAGAGTGACATCAGAGGATGCAGAGGGAGAGGTTAAGTGTTAGATCATGTCAGAAAGGATAAAGATGTTAGTTTAAGACACCAGAATTTATAATACAACAGATTAAAACTGTCTTAACTCATTAACAACGCTGCTGGCCTGTTACTTATGATTAAAACAAACGTCATCACAGCATCACATATTGAACCTTACTGATTATAATAACAAAACCAGAGATTATTCTCTGATTATTAATTAGGACAAAAACCAAAAAGTCTCTTGTGAGGGATTATTGTCCTGAGCTCAAACTAAAATGAGATAAACAGTGTCACTGTATCTCCACTGCAAGGTTTGAGAAGAAAAAATGCATAATGATCAACATTTTGAAATAACATTGGATTTCCAACTTGAATTAAACAGTTTGAATTAAACAGTCTTTGACTATCAAACATTTAATTCAATAATGCTTACTTAACACAAGGTTATTCATTAACACAAAATAAAGGAATAAGAGAGTCTCTTATGACTTATTGTGGTTTTCTGTCGGACAGTACATTAAAAAAATTTACCCCGCAAAACATTGGACCTTTTGAAGTGGTATTTAATGTCCACATGCTTGCTCCTCTGGCGATTCACAGGGTTCTTTGCAAGGCATATAGTCTGATTATCTTCAAACACCTTTGCTGTTTGCTCAAAACTGTGGTCCATGTCCTGTAGTAGTTGGGATAGATAGAGCACTTCTTAGAAAGTAGCTGCTAATGCTACATACTCAGCCTCACATGTTGACGAAACCATTTGCTGTTTCTTTGTTTTCCATGAAACGACAGCTCCACTTGCATTTAGACTAAAACAATAGCCTGTAGTACTCTTCCTGTCAAGAACATTGTTGGCCCAGTCAGCATCAGAGTACCCTATCAGCTCTAGTTTAGTGTCACACTTGTTACTGTATAACACAACTTATAGTTCTTAATCCCTCGTAAGTATCTGTACACATGCTTTAAAGCGGTCATATGTTTCTCTCTGGGATCAGATATATGCTGTGACAGTCTGCTCACAATCCAGCTGATATCAGGCCTAGTACAAGTCATGATGTAGATGAGGCTGCCCAGCATTTCTCTATATTTTCTTTGGTCAGTTTTTTCTCCTTCTGGAATTAGATCCCATTTGATTTCACAAGGAGTGGCTCTGGGTTTACATTCAGCCATTACCAAACCTTTCCAGTATCTTCTCAATGTATTTGGACTGGCTCATTTTGATAGAACCTTCCTTTGGTGTGAAATCGATTCCAATAAAATGTGTGAGATGGCCAAGATATAGTATTTCATTTTAAACTTACTTTTCAGTTTCTCTTTGACCTCTCAGACACGTCTCATTGCTTGCAGCCACAACTATATAATCGACCCACACTAACAAAATCACATTTCCTTTGTCAGAAAACCCTGTGTAGATACAATGGCCCTCATTCACGAACCGTTCGTACGCACAGATTTGTTCTTAAACTGTGCGTACGAGTGATTTAGGATCATTTGCGGCATTCAACAATGTTTTCGTATCCTACGATTTTTTTCAGATACGAACAAAATTTACGAGTGGTCCGGACCTGTCGTATATTTTAGGAGCGTCAGTCTGCTGTCATCCAGACGGAATTTCTCCACTAATAACTTCATATTTCGTTATTTAGAAAATATTTAGAGTTTAAAAAAGTCACGCACCACAATTGGTCTTGACAATAGGTTCTGTTTGAAGTCGAATTATATTTTTAAATGTAATAATGACTAACGGATTAAAGTATTTAAATTAAAATCAATTTGTTATCAATGCCGTTTTCTAACACTACAATATTAATATGAAGATCTCAAACTAAAACCAACTTAAATTATGAATTAATTTAAGTTTAATTTGTCTCGGTAACGCAGACTTCGGTAACGCAGACTTTAGGTTGATCTCCTCCTATTGCAGTCATACCTGTCAAATAGCTCAATCAGTAAAGCGTTCTTCGCAGTGCAGAACTTTCTGGGTTCGAGTCCCACATGGGACAATGTTTTTTTTCTCCTTTTAATTCATTCCAGATTTAAAAAACACAAGAAAACTATTTACAATACAACAAGAAATGAAGCATAAAGTCTTTTTAATCTGGAATGAATAAATAATCTAAAGAAGGAAGGAAAAAAAATAGGCATACCTTGTGGGAATCGAACCCACGAAATCTCGATAACAGTGCAATGTTTTAACCAGTTAGCCACCAGTACACGTGTATATTTTAAGGTCCACATTTATTATAAACAAACATTCTTTGGCATTAGTTGGTCATTTACTCCCATGAGTGACGCTGCTAATAAGGACAGATTTACTTTTCTCGATCAAGGAGAGCAGAACTTCAATCTCCGCACCGGTAGAGTTCTTCTTTTTTACTTTTCGCTGTCATTTTATGCACGAACACGTTTTGCCTCCGAGGCAGGAAACGTAGCCTTATATGGTGTTTTGAGGGGTGGGAATTATGTAAATGACCTCTCCGCGTGCACGCGCAGGTGGTTGGAACAGGTGGGATTCATCATATTTACGCAGCCATTTACACACTTTTCCAGAGGATAGAAGACTTTGTTGAATCTGACGTGGCATGTTCGTACGAACGCTTCGTACGAACAAAAGTAGGAGAAATTTAGGATGAAAATCTAACTAACACTAACACTAACAAGATGGCGCCTCTTGTTACGGCACGCTATCTAACTCCTCTCCTGAACTTTTTACTACTGTTCATGTTCTGCCTTTTTTTCATCGACGATGCATCCTCGCTCCTGGTCTATGATCGCTCAACTCTTCTAAGTCTCCAAGACTCGCTGATCAACACACCGGCTACTGGCAAATATGGACATTTCAAGCCTCCTCCACCTCCGCCTTTCTTGGCGTCCATTCCAGCCTACCTACAACGCAACGCGACCACGCTGCCACGCAACAAGCGGCGCAGAAGACGCGGAACGAGGGCAGGCGTCCTGGTGAGATTTAAAAAATATCTCTCGTCTCACAACACGCCGACGGCTGACTTACCTCCTGAATTCAGCGTCTTTGATGTCCGTCGTTCTTTCGCTCGTCGCCACAGATGCCTTGTTGCTATCAATCATGACGCCAGCGATCAGTATCCATTTTGTCCCCCCGTGAGAACACTGAAGCGAGGCTGCGTTAAACAGAACCTCCGCCCGCTCGCTCGAGCTGAGAGTGACGTAACTGGCTGTGTTCCTGTACGGTCAGCACTGTTTAACGCCAGATCAATCACAAATAAAACTTTTATATTAAGTGATTTGATCTCCACTCATCGTCTGGATCTGTTTTTGATTACTGAAACCTGGCAGAAAGCTGGAGACAACAGCTGCTTCTCTGAGCTTCTCCCAAATGGCTACGCCCACCTGAGCGCTCCGCGTGGATCTGGAAGAAGAGGAGGGCTCGCTGCTGTGTTCAATGAGGAGGCGTTCAAGTGCCGTATGTTGCCTCAGAAAAATTACAACAGTTTTGAAAGCATGATTTTTGTGCTGGAATCTGCAAAACCTATTCTGTGTGGCCTCTTTTATCGGTCTCCTCAATACAACAAAAACTTTCTCAGTGAGTTTTCAGAACTACTGGCTGACCTAATGCCAAAGTTTGACTCTTGGCTTTTCTGTGGAGACTTCAACGTGCACACCTGCTGCCCAAGTAATCAGCTTGGATGTGAGTTTCAGGACCTCCTGGACTCTTTCAACCTGTCACAGTCGGTCTCGGGGGCCACACACAGTCAGGGTCATACACTCGATTTAATTATCTCCCACGGCCTTCAAATACCTGCTGTGGAGATCCTGGACACCTGTATTTCAGACCATTTTCCCATATTATTTGAATTTTTCACCTCTCCTGCACCGAAAGCTATTCTCCCAGCACGTTTCTGTCGCTCTATCACCCCATTAACTCCAAGTCAGTTCACTGATGCCTTTAAGAGCACTGAATTTTGCTCTGCTGTCAGCCTGGACCCATCTCTACATCCTGAGGACTTCATCAGCTCCTTCCATCACACCTGCACGACGATCTTGGACTCCATCGCTCCTCTCAAACAGGCATCTTCAAAGAACAAACCTTCACCATGGCTCAACGAAACGACGCGAGCTCTTCGACAACGTTGCAGAAAAGCAGAGCGAATATGGAAGCGCGACCGGCTTCATGTATCTCAAGGAATACTGAGAGACTGTCTCTGTGAGTATCATAATGCTGTGAAACAGGCCAAGTCACAGTACCTCTCCAATTTAATCTCCACCAGCTCCAACCGACCGAGGACGCTTTTCAGCACACTCCAGTCTGTCATCAACCCATCTGTCAATATCAATCACCTTTATTTAACCAGGTAGAGCCCATTGAGATCGAGATCTCAATGTTCTGAAAACTGCCACACAGTCTACCTGCGATGACTTTCAGAGCTATTTTGTCAACAAAATAGACTCAATCAGACAGAACATTGTCAGTTCATCCAACACCATCCAGTCATGTACCTCTGCAATAACCACAGCTGTTTTTGACCAATTTGACCTGGTCTCACTGCCTCACCTCACCAAGGTGGTTCAGCAGATGAAACCAACTAACTGTTCTCTGGACATCATTCCCTCTAAAATGTTCAAACAGTCCTTTGATGTAATTGGTCCTTGTGTTTTGTCATTTATTAACAGCTGTCTATCTTCAGGTTTTGTGCCATCTGCTTTCAAACATGCTGTGGTCAGGCCTCTTCTCAAAAAACCAGGCCTAGATCCTACAGCTCTCTCTAATTTCAGACCAGTTTCCCATCTGTCATTTCTATCAAAGGTCCTAGAAAAGATTGTTTTTATTCAACTTCAATCTTTTCTAGAACTCAACAACCTGTTTGAAAAATTTCAGTCAGGTTTTTGAGCTCGTCACAGTACTGAATCTGCACTGCTCAAAGTACAGAATGACATTCTTCTGTCGCTGGATGCAAAAAACCCTGCACTGCTGGTGATGTTAGACCTCTCAGCAGCTTTTGACACCGTTGACCATCAGGTACTAATCAACCGCTTGTCTCAGCTGGTTGGCCTCCAGGGAGCTGTGCTTGAGTGGTTCAAATCTTACCTGTCTGGGAGAACTTTTTCTGTCATGATAGGCGATCTGTCCTCCTCTTCATCAACCCCTCTGACCTCTGGCGTACCACAGGGATCTATTCTAGGGCCAGTCCTCTTCTCTCTTTACATGCTGCCATTAGGATCAATCATTGCACGTCATAACCTGTCTTTTCACATGTATGCAGACGATTTACAAATCTATCTGCCAGTCACTCCCAACCCCTCACCCAGTTCAAACACTCTTGTCAACTGCTTAAATGACATTAAGCACTGGCTCTCTCAAAACTTCCTCCACCTAAACACAGATAAAACTGAATGCATTTTATTTAGTGCACCTGGTGACACCAGCAACATCCTTCCCAGTCCCATTGTTGGTTTTCCCCTCCCCCACTTCAACCCGGTGGTCAGAAATCTTGGAGTACAGCTTGACTCCAACTTAAAGGTTCAGTCTGCAGTTTCTGTAGAACAGCAGCACTTAGAAAAAATTTCAACAAGCAAAGCATTCTGATCCCTCCCCCTCAGAGCCATATATGGCTCTGCCCCCTTGTGGTCTGTTGAAATTTGAATTCAAGCTCTGTTTTTATTGGCTGATTCAAATTCAAGCTCGGTTTTTATTGGCTGGTTACAAACTTTGTTTTTATTGGCTGGAAAATGGCGGGTCACTTTTTCTTTTTAGAAATGCTTATTTACCACCTGGAGAAGCAAGGGGACAATATTTTTTTTTAGTTTTTTCAGAGATTACCTCTCTAACATCAATCTAGTGACAGAGTGAAGAAATATGTTAAAATATATATTGTTTGAAAAGTTAGACTACATTACAATCTTACATACCCCAGCTTTAAAGCTTGATAAACAGATCAGCTCTGTTGTCAAGACCAGCTTCTTTCAGCTCCGACTGCTCTCCAAAGTCAAGTCATTTCTCAGCCGTGGTGATCTGGAGAAGGCCATCCATGCCTTTGTGACCTCCAGACTTGACTATTGTAATGCTTTGTATGTTGGTATTAATCAATCCTCCATCTCCCGTTTACAGCTTGTACAAAACTCTGCCGCCCGCTTTTTGACCAACACACGAAAATATGAACACATCACTCCTGTCCTGTCCTCTCTACACTGGCTCCCGGTTCAGTTCAGGATACAGTTCAAGCTGCTCCTGTTTGTTTTCAAAGCTCTGAATGGACTTGCTCCTCTGTACATCTCAGAACTTTTGAAAGTCCATCAGCCCGGCAGAGATTTACGATCTGCCAGTCAACACCTGCTGGAGGTGCCTCGCTCAAGGTACAAACAATGGGGAGACCGGTCATTTTCTGTTGCCGGCCCAAAAGCCTGGAACAGCCTCCCCCTTGAGCTGCGTGCCACCTCTGATCTGACTCTGTTCAAAACCAGACTGAAGACCCACTTGTTCAAAAAAGCTTTCAGTGTGTAACTTTTATTACTTTTGGTATTTTAATATGTAGCATTTTTTATTTCCATTGCCTTTTTATTTCCACTTGTTCAAATAAGCTTCCAGTGTGTAACTTTTATTACTTTTGGTATTTTAATATGTAACATTTTTTATTTCCATTGCCTTTTTATTTCCACTTGTTCAAAAAAGCTTTCAGTGTGTAACTTTTATTACTTGTGTTATTTTAGTGTTATTTTAGTATGTAGCATTTTTTATTTCCATTGCCTTCTTTTATTGCTGTTGTTTCTTATTCTATTTTCATTGATTTATTGTTCCAGTTTATTCATCTTTTTATCCTGTTAAGCACCTTGGTCAATGCAAGGCATTGTAGGAAGGTGCGTTTATTATTATTATTATTATTATTATTATTATAAAATACGAACATTTTCATGAATGAGGGCCAATGATCAGCTTGGCTCTGTACAAACCCATTCAACATCTGGAACTCATGGAGCATAATATTCTAGTTCCTCCCAGATTGTTTGAGTCCATAGATAGATTTGTTTAACTTACACACAAGTTGCTCGCCATTCTTTGATTTAACCTGGAAACCTTTGGTATTTCATGGTCAATGAGTGCATGTAGATATTCGGCCTTAACATTCATCTGGTTCAGTGTAAGGCCATGTTGTACAGCAAGTTGCATCAACACACATACTGATGTTAAGTTTGCAGTTGGAGAGAACGTCTCTGAATAGTTAAGTCTTTCTACCTGGCTGTATCCCTTTGCTACATACCTAGCTTTATATGTCTAATTCTTTTTATCATCCTCCTTGAGAGCATATGCCCACCTTCCCCCCACTGTCTGTCTACCCTCTGGTAATGGTACAAGTGCGATTGTGTTGTTCTCTTTTTTTTGTTGCGTTTTTCGGCTCTAGTGGCCCATTTTTGTTGTAGAGGATGGAGGGCGAAACAGGGCAGGAGAGGGAGAGACATTGTGGAAAGGTTGCCGGGACCGGGATGTGAACCCGCAACACCACAGCGAGGAGTAGCCTCAAACATGGGCCGCGCTCTTAACCCCTGCGCCATAGCCGCGGCCCTGTGTTGTTCTCTTTAAATGAATCATTTCATCTTTCATGGCCTTTTTCCACATATCAGATTTTGGCAATGCTAAGTCTCTTTATAGGTTGGTGAAAATGGCCAACTTCCTGTTGAGTTTGGACCAGGGCTCCAAGTGACTTTTTCGTTACAAATATGGCTTGGGGATGAGATTTTAAAATAATCTGGGGGTGCTATGGAGGCTATTTGCCAATTATCATGGATTCCAGTTCAAGGGGTGGAAAATGATCGATCATACTGATTTTGGTGCACCTTGGTTCAAATCTGTGGAATTTAAAGCCAAATGTATGGCAACGGCGTTACGTCTTACTTTGCTACGTCCCAACGCTCACATGCTCCACCCAAAACTGTCAGTGTTGGAAAGCAAGTTACACCAACATGTCTTCAGTCACCGGACACACTATCATGCTGATTAGGTAACAGGAGTCAGATAGGGACCTTGTAATGAAAAATGTTACACTTCCTGTTGTTGGGGGCATGGCTTAAGTGATGTCATGATTTGACCATTCAATCTAGCAGGGGAATGGATGTGGATCAATCACTGAAGGCTTGATGTCTCAGACAGTTTTCCTGTAGGTGCTATTAGTGTTTCGTTTTTCATGGCGAAATGTCAAATTTTGCAGTCTGGTCCTACACCTTCAGCATGCTCTGAAACAAACCGTTTAGATAACTTTTTGTCCCCCATGCCTTTTGACCAAAATGGCCAAGTTTGAAACCGATAAGAGCAAAATCCCTAGGAGGAGTGTGTTCAAATGTGGAGGCTGTAATGCGCTAAAAAGTTCTGAAATTTTGGACGGCGTTCCAAAATGGCCACCTTCCTGGCACCAACATTGTGCAATAAGCACAATGTTGGTGCCAGAGGGTTTTCTGTGCATTTTGGGGAATTGGACAAGTATATCAAATTTCATGCTTCTCTGACCAACCAAGGTTAATGCAGAGGGTATTTTGTAAATTTCCATGTGTCGCTCTTGAGCCGTTTATGTTGCAATTTTTGCGACACCCACAAAACACGCAATATTTCACCAGTCCTGATGCGTCCGCCAAATTTGGTGAGTTTTGGGATATGCTAAGGCCTCAAAAGGCCAATTCATTTGGCGGAAAAAAATGCAGCTTGGCCTGAACAGAGCGATTACAATAGGCCTTTGCAGCGCTTTGCTGCTCGGGCCACATTAATTTGTACATTCCTCCGACTGTACCTTTCCTAATCCACAGATTCTAAGGACATCACACAGACCTGCACAATGCTAATTGGCCTGCAAATTGTAGTTATCAAATTTAATATAGCATTTGTTAGCATACCTTGCTTTTGTTTGCCTATTTTTCACCCACATGCTGCATCCAGCCAGTTTTGTCTATAGAAACCTCTGAAAAGTTTTGAAATAATAATGCTCCATGTAAATGTATTGTACCTTTCTCTATGTTTCGGTCATGGCTGCTCAGTTACTCATTGTGTTCACGTGAGCACTGTGTGCCAGCAGTCCTACAAAACAAAGGCTCTAATTGATTGAGACGCTTTATGATGTTCATCCATAGCCAGTAGTAATCAGCATCCCACGCCCCATGATCAACGGGTTTGTCTGTGTGTTCACAGACACATGATCACAGCCACTGAGCAACAGACTTAAAATTTAAGAAAAAACTAACAGCGTTAACGCATAAAAAAATTGTTGCTATTAATCATTGGCTGTTTTAACGCATTAATAACATGTTAGGGCGTTTGACTTGGGACCCGAAGGACGCGGGTTCGCGTCCCGGCCACTACACACCTTGGGGTGTCTATGAGTGCACACCTAATTCTCCAGCTCCCCGAGCGCCCTCTGGCTGCTCACTGCACCGCCTGGGGTGGTTGGGTTAAATGCAGAGACGAATTTCCTCTGTGTATGGGAAACATACGCAGATGACAGACAAACACATTATTATTATTATTATTATTATTATTAACATGCCCAGCAATAATATAAGCTATTAAAGCTAATTATTTTAGTTTTATTAATGTGTTGGTGATATGTAACTGTGATAACTTGAATTATATTTCTATACAACATGGAAAATACTTGAGAAATGTTTGTAGAACCACTTTAAATTGTACCTTTAATCTAATGGATGTAAATGGTAAACGGACTGTACTATATAGCACCTTTCTGTTTTATCAAGATACTCAAAGTGCTTTACACTACAATCTGTGCCTTCATTTACCCACTCATACAGCACTCTACTAGATCTCTACAAAGCTAATTGAACAAATAATTCTAAAGAGACTACTCAGCACTTTATCACATTCATACATTCATGGGACACACATCGGAGACAATGAGGGGTTCAGTGTCTTGAACCCCCAACTCTTGCATTGGAGGACAACTGCTCTAACCACTCAGCCACAGCTGCCCATGTTAGTTTAATGGGTTTTAATTTACTTTATTCTTGCCTTGTTCTCTGACAGTTTTTTTGTTTTGTTTAAGTGCACTATTCAACCCATAGTGCTGCAGAGAAGACATGATCACCTTTCCAGAACTGGATGGCAAGCCCCAGCCTGAAGGATAAAAAAAAACTAGTAGATAGTGACTTGACTGGTCACAATAAATTAAACACTGAATGAATACTAAGACATATTGAATTAACCAAAAGACTATAAAGACAGGCTTACTTTATACTTTTTTAAATTCTTTATTGTAGTTTTCAACAAACTCACAATTTTGTTTTTTGTTGTTATATATGCAAACTTTGATGCCTTATTTGAATCAGTAAATTACATTTCTTTTCTGTAAACCGTGTGCACTTTCTTCTGTTGCTACTTACATTTACGCTCCTACGAATCCAGAGTCCCCTGATCAGACCCAACGTTCCACATGCGTGTAGTAGTGGTGTTAGTGGTTGTAGTAATTTACCTTATCTGCTAACTAAAAACTTGAAGAAACCTACATAGTGGGTTATACAATACCAACCAGAAAGTCACATGATTATAGCAGGCTAAAGGCCCCAGTATACCTGTTTCTTTTGCCTCACGCCGCTGGACTGGCGTGTGCAGCGCGCAGGCAGTTCATATATAGTTCTGTGCAAGCGCAGCTCTCTGAGTGCAGGCTCCAGCAGCTGCAGCCGGGCGGAGCAGGACAAATTGAGGTCGCTGATTGGTCATTTGCTGACACGCGAGGCATTTTATCAACGCGCACGCGTAGGCGTAGTAAAATTTGACCTTGGCGCGTTCACGCCCATGATCAAAGGCTTTTGCCGCGGCGCTCCCGCGGCGCTCCCATGGCACCGAGCGGCGTGAGGCAAAAGAAACAGGTATATTGGGGCCTTGAAGCTCTCATGATCCCCCTGAGCACTACCAATACAGCTGATGATTCTAAGAAGAACTTAATCACAGAAATAGCTGAAATCTCTCCTCTTGAGACTTCACTCGCATTTGCTGAATTTAAATCTGAATATGAATACTGTCCTTATAAAGGATGGATAAGATTAGGAATGAGATCATTAGAGGTACAGCACAGGTTGAAAAATTGGGAGATAAAGTTAGGGAGGCCAGACTGAGATGGTGCTGACATGTCCAGAGGAGGGACAGTGGGTATATTGGTAGAAGGATGTTAGAAATGCAGCTGCCAGGAAAAGACCATACCATACCATTTTATTTATAGAGCACTTAAAACCGCAACAAGGCCAACCAAAGTGCTGTACGTACAAACAAACAAACAAACAACAGGCAACACATAGGCAACATACAAAATGAAGTACAAAAAAAAGAATATAGACATAAAATCATTGCAGACAACAAATACAATGACCAAACACAGATCATCTGGTGTTGAAAGCAACAGAATAGTAGTGAGTCTTTAAATGGGATTTGAAAACCGAGAGAGGTGGAGCCTGTCTGACGAGCAAAGGTAACTCGTTCCAGAGTCTTGGGCCTGCTACAGAGAAGGCCCTGTCACCTCTGCGTTTAACACAAGATCCTGGAAGTGCAAGGAGCAACTGGTCCACTGACCTCAGAGCACGAGGTGGAACATATGGGTGTAGCAAATCAAAGAGATGGGGGGGAGACTGTTCAGTGATTTGTAGATATACAGGAGAATTTTGAACTGGATTCGGAGATGAACCGGTAGCCAGTGCAGGGAGGCCAAGACTGGTGTAATGTGCTCTCTTTTGCCTGTACTGGTTAAAAATCAGGCTGCTGCGTTCTGGACCAGTTGTAATCATGCAATGGTGGTCTGACTGATACCTAACAGAAGTGAATTGCAGTAATCAAGCCTAGATGTAATGAATGCGTGAATTACTGTCTCCAGGTTATTTTTTGATAATATGGGCTTCAGCTTAGACAGTTGCCTCAGCTTGATAAAACAGGATTTAATGATCATTACATGACTGTTGATTTTCATGGAAGGATCCATTATCACTCCCAGATTTGAGACTTTTTGTTTTTCTGACAGGGCTAGAGCAGAAAGGTTGATGCAGTGGTTTGTGATTGTGTCGTTGGGAGGGAACAACATAGCCTCAGACTTCTTCTCATTGAAACTTAAGAAATTTAAAGCCATCCAGTCCCTGATGTCAGCCAGGCAGTCGAGCAGAGGTTGAATAGAGCATGTACCATTGTGTCTTAGGGGGAAGTAAATTTGACAGTCATTGGCATAAGTGGAAAGGTATGTTGTGTTTCCGGAAAATAGCACCAAGTGGCAGCAGGTATAAGGAGAATAGGAGAGGACCCAGGATGGACCCCTGTGGAACCCCCCCACCATTTAAGTGCTGCCGCTGCAGAACTAAAATGGTTGATGGAAACACAAAAGGATTTGTCAGTGAGGTAGGCTCTGAACCAATTGAGGGCTGACCCTGTGATGCCCACCCACTGCTCCAACCTAGCAATGAGGATCTCATGGTCAATGGTGTCGAAAGCTGATGTAAGGTCCAATAGGACAAGCAGCACTGAATCACCAGTGTCTGTGGATAAGAAGATGTCATTAACCCTAGCAGGTCTGGGGTCTAAATGTCTAACAGTGTTTTTTTAGTGTACATTTTCTAATTCAAATACCTCTGCTGTTGTTACTGTGGCTGCCTGAGTGTTTTCTGCCACCGGTGCTGCCCGAAAGGAGAAGCTAAAGGTGTGCTAGCACCACTGGTGCTAGCACCAGCCTCTGAGCCAGCCAGACTCCGGCAATCCTTGTCAACTAAATGTTATTACAGGAGAGGGATATTTATAAAATGCAGTGGAAGCAGTACAGCAAAAAGGTAACAAGTGAAAGAAACTGTAGGAGTTTAACGTTACCTGCTGCAACATTTAAAATGGAGGTGGACGCTTTATCTCCACTTCCTTCACCACCTAGCAGCATGTTAAAGACGTTACATTTGTTCAAACTAACCGTATGCTGAGTGCTCAAATGCTTCATGTTAGAAGTATTCCCGCCCTTTATAGTAATCGACGCGTTGCATGTGTTGCAAGTAGCCCTGGTCTCGTCTTTTTTAGTGAAGTGAAGCCACATGCTGGACCGCTTCCACTCGATGCCATGTTGAACACCAAATACGGCGCATGTCTGTGATGTCATCACGTAAATGCGTCACCGCGACGAGTCAGAAGAACCGATAAACTGAATCGTTAAGACAAGCAGCCTTCAATTCCATGGAATTGAACTCCAAAGAACCGGTTCTTTAAAAGAACCAGTTCTCAATTCCTATCCCTACTTAGCAGAGAGGTGTGCGTCCGATCTGGTGTCAGACTGGCACTGCTGAATGACTGCTTGCATGGCAAGTGATCTGTGAGCCAGGCAGTGATGGCATTATTAATATGATGGCATGCAACAACTGGCCTGGAGAAAAACACTCATTTATGTTGTTTATTCAAAAGTAGCACACTCGATGGTAGAAGCTTTTTAACTGGCATTTTACTTGCAAGGTCAGATTTTTAGGACAGGTTACATACTTTGTAAATATACATGAAATGTACACACATGAAGACCAGTCACAAGAAACTGCCTCAAGCTGTGTTATCCACTCACTTTTATGCTGCATTCCAGTTGCCTCGGAGGTCGAAATTATGAACCCGGAATGACGTCATCTCCGAGCTGAATGCGTTCCAGTTAGCTTGTCGGCACGATGACGAAAACAAGATGGACGCCCGCTACAAAGCTGTTGTTGTTCTTGCTTTGTTGGATTATAAAAAGGTTTCCAGACCAGCAGCGAAGTTGAAAAGCAATTCTGAGGCTCTTGAAATGTTAACCAGGTATGTTGTTTTAACCAGTAGTTTTTTTTATTTATAAATAAGCTTATTTTTGTTAATTATGGTCTTGAGGCTCTTACATCTACTTTATAGTTTTAATTCGATCTCTTTTAGGATTATAGCAGCAGTACAGAAGTTATCATTAGATAAATAAAGTCAGAAAGTGCTGAACATTGTTTTTCTTTTCTTTTTACTACCTCAAACCATTAGCAGACGTTTTTACGGTTTATTGTTAAAATTGTTATTAAACTTCAATCAATCAAAACTTTATTTCAGACTCATATGGTCCATAGTAACAAAACAATTTAATTTCTTTGTATTTTAGGATGCTGCTGATACACACAAACCTACGGACACATGGAATAATCATGAAGACTATGGGAGGTGATGCTGAACATGTCACGACTCGGGGAACCCAGAGTTGTACGAGACCAGAAAGGACAAGATACAGTTAGCAGGAATAGTGATGTTTATTTATATACAGTGCAATATATACAGTGGTTCATCTCTTGGAGATCCTGGGGAAGAGAGGGTTGGATCAGTGGAGTCCACTTGCAGCGTTCGTATAGTGATTGTTTTGTGTTTCCTTACAGATGAGGTGCTGAGCGTGGGTGAGATCCACCAGAGATCACCAGAGACAGAATCCAGGGGAATAGTCGGTACAGGTTTGATGGGCGTGTGGCTGGAAGGCAAGGCACGGAGGACTGGAACCTGGACCACGGGAACTCCGAACCAAACAGGAGTCGAGGAGACAGGATGACTGTAGGCACAAGAAAGGAGGTGAGTTTCTCTCGTACTGAAACACAACACTGGCTGAAAGCATAAATACCGTAAACAGGAATCAATGCTTCAGCGATGAGTCACACTAGACTGCAGCCTTAAATAGTGGAAGGTCCTCATCAGAAGGATGGCCGCCAGCTGGTGGAAATCAGCGGCCAATCAGGAGGCAGTGTTGCAGGCAGTGGAACTCATCACAGTACCCCCCCCTCAAGAACCGCCTCCAGGCGGCCCGAGGCGCTTCTCGGGGTGATCCCTGAAGAACGTCGTGATGAGGCTGGGGTCCAAGATGAAGGACCGAGGGATCCACGACCGTTCCTCAGGTCCATAACCCTCCCAGTCGACAAGATACTGGAACCCACGACCCCGACGTCGCACGTCCAGAATAGTCCTCACGCTGAAGGCAGGGTGGTTGTCAACCAACCGGGCAGGCGGAGGGAGGTCAGCAGGGGGGCACAGGGGACTCGTAGAAACAGGCTTGACCTGAGAGACGTGGAAGGTAGGATGGACTCTCATGGAGCGAGGAAGTTGCAGACGCACAGCAGAAGGATTGACGACCTTGGTAACAGGAAAAGGACCGATGAACCGGGGCGCCAACTTCCTAGGTGTGTCCTTGAGGTTGATATGTGTGTGTATGTGTATGTGTATATGTATATATATATATATATATATATGTATATATGTATGTATATATGTATGTATATATATATATATGTATATATATATATNATATGTATGTGTGTATGTATGTGTATGTATGTATATATATATATATGTGTATGTATATACAGTATATATATATGTATATATGTATATATGTAATGTATGTATATGTATATATATGTATATATATATATATATATATATATTTTTCTCTCTCTTTTGTTTTCTATTGTTTATTGTTTGATTGTTTATTGTTTAAGGAAATTCTACCATTACTGTTCATTGTTCTTTAGTTTTAGCAGGTCGCTTTCGTAAATGAGCCCATGAGGTTCAAAAGATTTACCTGACTAAATAAAGGTTGAATGAATGAATGAATGAATATCCCTGGTGGAGAGCCACACCTCCTGACCCACCTGGTAGACAGGAGCCGGCGCACGGTGACGATCGGCAAACAGTTTGTTTTGGGCCGCCGTCCGGGTCAGAGCCGCCTTAACCTGTCGCCAGACACGACGACATCGACGAAAATGATGTTGCACAGAGGGGACAGAGATGTCGGTCTCCTGGCTGGGAAAAAGCGGTGGGGCATAACCTAGTGAGGCTTCAAAAGGGGACATCCCTGTGGCAGACGATTTATGAGTGTTGTGGGCATACTCTACCCACACCAGGTGCTGGCTCCAGGCTGAGGGATCCCTCTCGACGACACAACGAAGAGTAGCCTCGAGGTCTTGATTACAGCGCTCAGCTTGACCATTGGATTGCGGGTGGTGGCCTGAAGTGAGGCTAGAGGATGCCCCCAACGTCCTACAGAAAGCTTGCCAGACCTGGGAGACAAATTGGGGACCACGGTCCGAGACCACATCTGAGGGAATCCCATGGAGTCGGAAAACGTGCTGGACCATTAACTGGGCGGTCTCAAGTGCAGAAGGGAGCTTAGGCAGGGGAACAAAATGAGCCGCCTTAGAGAACCTGTCAACAATTGTCAGAATGGCGGTGTTACCTTCACTGGGGGGCAGACCCGTGACAAAGTCCACCGAAATGTGAGACCAAGGACGACTAGGAGTTGGTAGGGGTTGTAGCAGGCCGGCCGGTGGTCGATTACCAGTCTTATTGCGAGCACAAGTGGGACAGGCTGCTACAAATTCCTTCACATCGTCGGTGAGTTTGGGCCACCAGAAATGAGCCTTGGTAAGAGAGATCATACGAGAAGCACCAGGATGACAGGAAAACTTATGGGTGTGTATCCAGTTTAATACCTTGGCCCTCATACTAGAGGGAACGAAGAGGTTTCTGGGGGGTCCAGTGCCAGGGTCAGGTTCATCTTTCTGTGCCTCACGTACCTCATTCTCAATGTCCCATGTGAGGGCTCCCACCACACAGGCGGGGGAAATGATGCTCTCTTCTGTCTCTGTGCTGTCTGGGGAGGTGAACTGCCGGGAGAGTGCGTCAGGTTTGATGTTCTTTGAACCGGGTCTGTAAGTTAAGATGTAGTTGAAACGGTTAAAAAACAAAGACCAACGTGCTTGTCTGGGAGTTAACCGCTTCGCATCCCTGAGGTACGTGAGATTCTTGTGATCGGTCCATATTAGAAAAGGGGCTACCGTGCCTTCCAACCAGTGACGCCACTCTTCTAATGCCAACTTGACGGCCAGTAGCTCCCGATTTCCCACATCATAGTTCTTTTCAGCAGGGGATAAACGTTTAGAAAAAAACGCACATGGGTGTACCTTATTGTCCGTTGGAGACCTTTGGGAGAGTACAGCTCCAACTCCTGAGTCCGAGGCATCCACTTCCAGGATGAATTGGCGCTTGGGATCTGGGTGACACAAAACTGGTGCTGAGGAAAACAATGATTTGAGTTTGTTAAATGCGGCATTGGCCTCAGGGTTCCACTTGAAAACTATGTTAGTGGATGTTAGTTGGGAGAGAGGAGAAGCAATTCGGCTGTAGTCTTTTATGAACCTTCTATAAAAGTTGGCAAACCCAAGGAAACGCTGGAGCTGTTTCCTGGAGTCAGGAACTGGCCAGTTTACCACAGCCTCAATCTTAGCTGGGTCAGTTCTGTAACAACCCCCTTCAAATATGAAGCCCAGGAAAGATACAGAGGTGACGTGGAACTCACACTTTTCCCCTTTAACAAACAGTTGGTTCTCATGTAGTCTCTGTAACACAGTCCTGACCCTCTGAACGTGCTCCTTTAAATCCCTGGAATAGATGAGAATGTCATCTAAGTACACAAAAACAAAATCGCCAATGAAGTCCCGGAGCACGTCATTCACCAGGGCTTGAAAGACAGCAGGGGCGTTGGTTAACCCAAATGGCATGACTAGATACTCGAAATGTCCAAGCGGGGTCTTAAAAGCGGTCTTCCATTCGTCTCCCTCCCTTATACGAACCAGATGGTATGCATTCCTGAGGTCTAGTTTCGTAAAGATAGTGGCAGATTGTAGTTGTTCATGGATGGAGTCAATGAGGGGGAGTGGATATTTATTTTTAACTGTGATACTATTAAGGCCCCGATAATCGATGCAGGGACGAAGAGCACCGTCTTTCTTGGAGACGAAAAAGAATCCCGCCCCCACAGGAGAAGTGGAGGGGCAAATAATGCCTGAAGCTAAGGACTCTTCAATATATTTTCTCATTGACTCCCGTTCAGGACCCGACAGATTGTACAATCGACTGGCAGGCAAGGGTGACCCAGGAAGGAGGTCAATTGCACAATCGTAAGGTCGGTGAGGAGGAAGAGAAAGAGCCCGCTGTTTGTCAAACACCGGGGCCAGGTCGTGGTAAACAGGGGGAACCATGGAAATGTCAGTAGCCTCTTTAGGTGTACTTTCAGGAGGAGATTGAGTGGTGATGGCAGAGCGTAGACAGTGTTTTAAACAATTATCGCTCCATCCTTCAATTCTTCTCCATTTCCAATTTATGTGTGGGTTATGTTCCTGAAGCCACGGATAACCCAAGATCAATTGGGTGCGGGGAGACTCGAATACAAAAAAATCCGTCATCTCATGATGATTTCCTGATGTTATCAGGTGCAGTTTAACAGTCTTACTGCAGATACGGGCTAAGGTCTCACCAGTAACTCCAGTGATAGAAATTGAAGGAATTTCAAGAGTGGGCAGTGAAAAGTTTCTGACTAGATCCAAACTTATTAAATTTTGTTCTGCACCAGAGTCAAGAAGAGCAGACACAGAATGACGATCCTGATTTATTTGGATGATGGTAGGGAGCATAAAACGATGTGCAGAACAGAATGCTGAAGTGCCCACCAGTACAGTCCTCCTTACTGGTGGGCATTCTCGTTTCCCCTAAATGGACAACTAGCAATGAAATGGCCAGGCTTTCCACAATACATACAAAGCTTGGAATTGATTCGTCTTTGTCTCTCCTCAGGGGTTAAACGAGTTCGTCCGATCTGCATTGGTTCAGATTCAGGCAGGACAGAATACCTCTCTACTGGAGGTTTAGGGGACGGACCAGCAGCGGGTGCCTCTTGGTTTTTGTAGTTCGCTGACGGACTTTTGTAGGCGCGGGGCTCACCTGGTGTCGTGAACCCGGAAGTGAAGCGGTTGTGGGAAGTGTAGTCCCGCTCTCTTCTTCGTTCCCGGAAGCGCTCGTCTATCGAGACAGCCAGCTCGATCAGCTCGTCAAATCCCTCTGGTTCGTCTCTCGTGGCAATTTGGTCCTTCAAAGGGTCAGAAAGAGAATTTAGGAAAGTACCTTGCAGTGCTGTGTCGGGCCACCCGGTTTGTGCTGCGATGATGCGAAACTCGAGGGCGTATTCAGCCACTGGTCGTCGGCCCTGACGTAGCCCCAGGAGTCGCTTTACGGCGTTGGGCATCTGCAAGGGACGGTCAAAAATTCGGCGAAACTCTCCTAACAATGTATCAAATGAAACGTGATCCAAGTCGTGGAATTGTAGGAAAGAATCAACCCAACGAAGTGCGTCACCTTTCAGCTGGTTGGTGAAATATGTTATCTTGGCGATGTTGTTTGAATATAACTGTGGTGCTCCCTTGAAGGCGAGTTTAATTTGCAACAAAAACCCTCCACACAGGCTAGGGTCGCCAGAAAAATATTCTGATGGTTTGGTAATTACCTGTTGGTTCGTGGCAGAGTCCTTAGGTTCCGTCTTGGACACTGGAGGAGTTTTAGAAGCTGGGGAAGGTGAGAGTTTTTGGTTAAGAGAAAACACCATACCTCCCAGTTCTCTCATATTGTCCTGAACCTCCTGTTGTTGTGTAAGAACCCGACGTAGCATTCCTTCGAGTTGATTGATGCGGTCCATCTCGGATGAGGAGGCAGTCTGTTGGTTTCTGGTCTCGTTCTGGGCGTTGTCTGGCTGAAGCATTTCTGTCACGACTCGGGGAACCCAGAGTTGTACGAGACCAGAAAGGACAAGATACAGTTAGCAGGAATAGTGATGTTTATTTATATACAGTGCAATATATACAGTGGTTCATCTCTTGGAGATCCTGGGGAAGAGAGGGTTGGATCAGTGGAGTCCACTTGCAGCGTTCGTATAGTGATTGTTTTGTGTTTCCTTACAGATGAGGTGCTGAGCGTGGGTGAGATCCACCAGAGATCACCAGAGACAGAATCCAGGGGAATAGTCGGTACAGGTTTGATGGGCGTGTGGCTGGAAGGCAAGGCACGGAGGACTGGAACCTGGACCACGGGAACTCCGAACCAAACAGGAGTCGAGGAGACAGGATGACTGTAGGCACAAGAAAGGAGGTGAGTTTCTCTCGTACTGAAACACAACACTGGCTGAAAGCATAAATACCGTAAACAGGAATCAATGCTTCAGCGATGAGTCACACTAGACTGCAGCCTTAAATAGTGGAAGGTCCTCATCAGAAGGATGGCCGCCAGCTGGTGGAAATCAGCGGCCAATCAGGAGGCAGTGTTGCAGGCAGTGGAACTCATCACAGAACATGGATGACAACAAGTTTGTGCGTCATTTCAGTCAGACCCAGTTCACATCTGTAATGATGCAGCTGCAGGAGAAAGGCATAAGGAAGGAGCACTGTCAAGGTGCAGCACCAGTCCCTGTAGAAAAGAAGGTCCTGATGTTCCTGTGGTACATGGCCAACCAGAACAGCTTCAGGGAGATGTCTGACAAATTTGATGTCTCGCAGTCCTCAGCACACAGGATCATCATGGAAGTACTGAAGGCCATTTTGCACAATGGGACACACCTTCATCCCCTGGCCTAACAAATTGATGTTGTGGTGATGATTGTCATCATGGCAGCCTGCCTTCTGCATAACCTCTGCATTGGGGCTTCACCAGTGTGTCAGGATCACCCAAACGGCTGTCCAAGGCAGGATGAAAATGACTAAATTAATTCTTTACTGTGATGTGTGGATGCTGTACTTGTATTAGCTTGTCATAACTTGTCAAAAAATGTTCTAGTGTTGTTATAGTGCTGTTTTGATTAAATGTGTTTATCTGACATGCCACTCTCTCGCTGTCATTTATATCTGTGTGGATAAACCACGCCAAAAACATAAGCTGGTATAGGTAAACACATTTTACAGCTTCAAAAACCAGCTGCAAAACTTAGTTTCCCACAACAATAACACCTGCTTAAAAGTCAGTGCTTAAATAAAGCATTTCTATGTAGTAATTTTAAAACTCTGCCCGATGAGAACATGAGAGCACTAGTTTCTCTGCAAGTACATCGGTTTCCAAAAATATTGATGAAAAACTGCAGTGCATCATGACAAATTGTCGTGTTTGAATACCAGAGGTGTTCCTCTTTTACAATGAATTTACTTTCATTCTAAATAGTTTCTTTTCATTACCTGCTTTCCTTTATTCTACTGAAAAACCACACTTATTGTGAAGTAAGACAAGAATTTGTGCATTTGTTATTTCAAATTGTTTTTAATAACGTATGACAACAAGGCACAGGTACAATTTGAGGTCTGAGGTCTCAGTAAAATGAGCTACCAGCTAAAACTAAATCAAAATAACTAACTTCACAAAAATCTTACTTAGTAATGTTTTATTGATGTTGTTTCATCAATAAAATATGTCAAGGAGTCACCATTCCTCTGGAACAAGGGACCAGGGAAACGGGTTTGTCTGCTCGGGTCCAGGAACATGTTCATCTCCATGTCGACAAACTGCAAAGAAATATACACATGGTTAACAACAAATCACAGATGACAGTAACTCACAAAACTAACCCACAATAATAAGTATAAATAAGGTCGATTTTCACTCTCTCACACACACACCCCCAACACAGACACACACACAGACACACACAGCTGTGGATTGACAGGATGGTTTGGGTTTCAAGTTTTGCATTTTTTTTAAACAAAATAATTGATTCTGTTAAACTGGATTCCCACCCTGACAAGCCAAGATAAATCTTGATAGACCTTTTAAAAACAGTTTATGGTGCAAAACATTAGTTTACTAGCTAAAAACACATGTAAAGGTGAACAAAGAACAACGAGGTTGCAGGTCTCCGACGCAGCTACATCATCAACACGACAACAATCACGTTCTTTAGAAAACACAAACCGCTTAGAAACACCCTCTAATTATTAGGCGACTTATTGTATAATAATCACTGTAAAGTACGACATGTGTTACTGAGTTAATGATAAACAATGAACGCTGAACAGCTAAAACGAGTAATAATAATAATAATAATTAATTCAATTTATAACGCACTTTTCATTACTGAAAATCTCAAAGTGCTACACATATATTGAATGCTACACACATTCATAAACCGGTGGCGGCAGACTACCATGCAAGGTGCTTTCCAGTCCTACCGGGAGCAACTCAGGGTTAAGTGTCTTGCCCAAGGACACAACGACACATGGTGCGGGTCCCGGGAGTCGAACCGCCAACTTTCCGATCGGGAGACGACTGCCATTACCACTACACCACGGCCGCCCATTGTACTGTGCTAAACAACAACAATGCCGCCTCACACCCGTTTAGCGTGCCGTTGTCGAGGCACAGAGGCTGTTTAAACATATCATTATCGTTACTGTAAAGAACTACAGTGCCTGAATGCGTTAATGTGAAGTTACGGCTGAGTAAACCACAAAGAACAGCGAAAAAGAGTAAAAAGTAACTCTTTCACTCACTGTTGATGCGAGGAGCAGCCATTTTGAAACGATGATCTCGGCGAACTCGGGTATGGTGCGGCGAGACCGAGTCCACGAGTTGTAATTACGACCTGAGGGGGCGTTCCAGTTGATTTTTACTGCTCGGAAGCTCGTAATTACGACCTCAGAGGACAACTGGAACGCAGCATTATACCCTTATCAGTTTGGCCAAGTACACAGAGCTCAGTAGGTGTCGAGCCATCTGCAGCCTTGTCATCCAGCGTTCTCCATTAACCCAAACATGGTTCATGGGCAGAAATAAGATAGTGTCTTCGGAGATGGTTTTGGCTTCTTATTCTCATAACCAAAAATATCTGACAGTAGGTCTGAGGTCATCTTCACTGGTGAGGAGATACTGTAGCAGTGATTTTGAAAAGGTCCAAATAAAATTATTGAATTTTTTTTCCTTCTTACTTTGTTCTGTTATCTTATTATATTTTCAGGAAGTTGTTGGAAGAGACACCTCATTCTTACAGACACCTCCTGGTGTTCTGCTTCCCATAGCTTGTGATCTGTTTCCTTAAGCTTGTAGCTGGTGTTCTGCTTCTTATAGCTTTAACCGTTTAGTTTCAGCTTCTTCAGTAAATTACAACAATCACTCAGCATTCTCACTGAATTTTCACCAAAATAAAAATCAAGTTAACGTCACTAAGACTTGCTGAATGTCTCAGTGATTACTTTTATTTACATTGTAGGAGGTGGTGAAGAGACGACACAGGAGACAGGCTGCAGAACTTCACTTTTAATCAACTCCTACTAAACTGGCGGGAAGCACCCAACACCGCCTTATATATCCAATACAACATCCGGTCCTCTGGACCTTTCACAATAAAACATCCTGTAATGCCTTCGGTCCACTGGGTGTGAGTAGAGCCCCCTAGTGGTCCACCACACACGCCCCCCCAGAACACCCAGTAAGGTCCATCACTAGTCCCGCATTTTAGGTTTGATCAAACGACCAGAACGGCTGAACCTGGGCCCTGCAGAACCAGTCTGATGAAGTGGAGGGCTACGAGGAGGGTCTGCAGAAGATTCGGGCTCCAATGGACGTTGAGAGTTTCCGGAAGAAGGACCGCCGTCCGTTAACAATGTGGATGGAGGTCTGCCCCTGCGAGGAGCTTGGGCCGTAACAACCTGATCATCTGACATAACATGAGCTGGTTTAAGCCTATCAATACAGACAGTCTCAGTACGACCCCCTAAATCCAAAAGGAAATGTTTCGGACCTGGTTGAAGAACTCGAAACGGTCCATCATACAAAGGCTGTAGTGGTGTCCTGTGTGCATTGTGTTTGACAAAAACAAATTTAGAGGACTCCAGACTCTTAGGGACAAATGACTGCGGTAAACAATGGTGTACCGGACCGGGGACACGAAAAGGGGCCTCCTGAGGTGAAAGATGGAGCAACGGTGGAGCGAACTGTGGTGAGGGTACCTCAGGTAAAAACTCACCGGGGACGCGCACAGGCTGACCGAAAACCAGTTCAGCCGGGGAAGAGCTCAGGTCCTCTTTGGTTGCGGTACGCAACCCCAACAAAACCCAGGGAAGACGGTCAATCCAGTTGTCACCGGTCAATGCAGCACGAAGTGCAGCTTTCAATGACCTGTGAAACCGTTCACACAAACCATTAGCTTGGGGGTTGTAAGCGGTGGTCCTGTGAACGTTAGTCCCCAGACCCTTGGCCATGGTAGACCAAAGCTCAGAAACAAACTGCGGGCCCCTGTCCGATGTAATGTCTGAAGGGGGGCCGAAACGTGCAACCCAGGTAGACAAAAAAGCCCGGGCCACCACTGCAGATGTTGTGGACGTCAGAGGAACCACCTCTGGCCACCTGGTGGTCCGGTCTATCATAGTCAGCAGATGAGTAAAACCCTGTGATGGAGGCAGAGGGCCTACTAGGTCTACGTGCACATGATCAAACCGCCGACTTGGGATGGAGAAAGGTTCCAAAGGTGCTTTGGTGTGCCTGTTAACCTTAGCACGCTGGCATGGAACACACGCTGCTGCCCACTCCTTAACTGCTTTACGCAGACCGGGCCAAACAAACTTTGAGCTGACCAGTTTCACAGAGGCTCTAACACCTGGGTGAGAAAGGGAATGTAAGGAGTCAAAAACGCGGCGTCGCCATGAAACTGGAACCAGGGGGCGGGGCCTGCCTGTAGATACGTCACAGAGCAGGAGAGGACCTCCGTCATTCACCTGCCTTTCCTCCAACTCGAGGCCTGTGGGGCCGGACTGGAGCTCGAGTATTTCTGCGTCGCTACGTTGGTCCGCAGCCATAGCAGAAAAATCGATGCCAACGTACACGGGAGAGATCAGCACCCGGGAGAGACAGTCGGCCACCACGTTGGATTTTCCAGCCACATGCTGAATGTCTGTAGTAAATTCAGACACCGCTGCGAGGTGGCGTTGCTGGCGAGCAGACCAGGGGTCAGAAATTTTTGACATAGCAAACACCAGGGGTTTGTGGTCAACGTATGCAGTGAACTGGCGGCCTTCCAGGAAAAACCTGAAATGGCGTGTAGCCAGGTAAAGCGCCAGCAACTCTCTGTCAAAAACACTGTATTTCAGCTCATTGTCCCGCAGCGTACGGCTGAAAAATGCAAGCGGCTGCCAAACCCCGGAAACCTGCTGTTCTAACACAGCCCCCACCGCAACATCAG
>JBBPBX010020505.1:12115-43307 GCA_038048925.1 Garcialebias charrua | reverse complement strand
GAAATTATCCAATTTCACTTAACTGGTCTAAAAATATTTTTTTAAACGAATTAATTATCTAATAATATGCCATTTTCGAATGTCTGTGCTGTAGTAGTGTCTAGCGGCGTAATCATGTAATTTCCTTATCACTAGATAGATGACAGTATGGAACATAGCATTGCACATTAAAACAAGAAAAGTAGTGATGCATGAACGTGACATGTAGCAGTGACAGCATTGCATTCTAGCTAGCTGCTAGCAAGACTATGACAGTGATGGAAAAGTTTTTGAAAAGAAAAAATACTAACTCCGATCTAGTCCCTGGACAAAATTCGGACCCAGATGTAGGCCTTAGTATAAGTGGATATCAGAAGAAGGCAGATACCGTGAGCTTGAGACAGTACAGTGAGAGTTACATTTTGTTTGGATTTACTTTTACCGGGGACGCAACACCGACGAATCCGTTGTGCTTGGTATGCGGTGAGAAGCTGTTTATTTCATTCCTATTCCAGACACTTTGATAAGAATGACTATAGATTTAATATAGGCGGATACAGAGTATCTTTGTTTACAATTATGGTCATGAGCTTTGGGTTGTGACCGAAAGAACGAGATCTCGGATACAAGCGGCTGGACTCTCCCTTAGAGATAGGGTGAGAAGCTCAGTCATCCGGGAGGGACTCGGAGTAGAGCCGCTGCTTCTCCACATCGAGAGGAGCCAGTTGAGGTGGCTCGGGCATCTGGTTAGGATGCCTCCTGGACGCCTCCCTGGTGAGGTGTTCCGGGCATGTCCCACCGGGAGGAGACCCAGAGGAAGACCCAGGACACGCTGGAGGGACTATGTTTCTCGGCTGGCCTGGGAACGCCTTGGGATTCCCCCAGAGGAGCTGCTCCAAGTGGCTGGGGAGAGGGAAGTCTGGGCCTCCCTACTTAGGCTGCTACCCCCGCGACCCGACCCCGGATAAGCGGAAGAAAATGGATGGATGGATGGATATATATATATATATAGCCGGCAGCGTTGCAAAATTTGCACTACACTGCCAACTGAAAAGTAACAAAAATGATCCTAAAAGGATGAAATTACAAAAATCAAAGGATTTATTTAATACTTTACGTACATATATTCTATTCGGCCACGAAATTAACAAAAAATAGAATGATCTTTTAATCCCTAAAACCACTTTTAAATCTCAAATACACGGGTGTGTCGCCACCGCATTTATACATAAAAGTAACCCAAATACATAAAACTAACGACTCACCGTCGAATGGTCGACACAAAACACACAATAAAATCCTCCGGCCACGTTAATTTGGCTTGAAACAGCGGGGTTCTCTGCGGATTTATCCATTAGTAACCCAGCACAACCAACCAGCTGGACACAGAGTTAGCGTCCAGTTCACCTCTGACCCGGAAGATGTCAAGATTCTATAGGTAGTCAACAGATTTAATGAAAAGTAACTAAAATACATAAAACTAACGACTCACCGTCGAATGGTCGACACAAAACACACAATAAAATCCTCCGGCCGCGTTAATTTGGCTTGAAACAGCGGGGTTCTCTGCGGATTTATCCAAGTACCCAGCACAAACAGCTAGCCACAGAATTAGCCCCTGAGTTCACCTCTGACCCGGAAGATGTCAAGATGGAATAGTCCATTTTTAGTAGGGGGATAAAGAAATCGACCGTTTTTTTTATTGCGTAGGAATGATCGTTTTCATCGTAACTATAATTATTTTTATGTTAAATGTACAATAACAAGCAGGATCAATGTTAGGAATGTAGGTGACTGGCCAGGACGCGGCGGGGCCGGGGCCCCTGCTGATTGGGATCCCCAGGCAACGGCATCATTTACCTACATGGTAGATCCGAGTCTGTTCTCCGCTCTGCTCCCTCCCCCTCACACCCTCCCTCCTCTCTGCTCTTTACGGTGGGGAAAAAGGTAAAACAAGCAGCATAAGAGCTTGTAAATAAGTTTATTGGTTTTTACTGATAGATAATTAGTTATTAGCAGTACTGCATTTTAAATAAAAATAACACAAATCCGCTTATGAATTATAAAAGTTAGTCAAACCACAAAAACGCTGACAAAAAGTTTAGGTCCACTGTAAGCGGATTAGCGCTTTAGCGCTCTCTAGCATTCATATGCCCACCACTGCAGTAGTTGAAATGTTCCTAAGAATGTGTGCGTTAAGGACTGGCAGGAAGCAGCAGAGCAGCAACTGCTCAGCACTTCAGGAAAATGTAATGTTGTTATTGTTCAGAAACAAATCAAGTGGTGACAAAGGCCTGAAGATACAGTGAACGATGAATTTCTGCCCACAGCTGCAGATTCTGGAATTTAAAGATGAAGTGTGACATGTGGCTCAGAAAGAGACAAGTCTGAGCAGAGTTTAAACATACCTTTCTGTGAAGCGTGTTTCTCTGTCTTTCCAGCGTACTCAAAGCCAACAGCTGACTGAAATTAAAAAATAATAATTGTGTTTTACTTCAGCTAACCTCCCAGTCCACAAATACCACTTAAGCTCTGTTTACAACCTTTTACTGCTCCTTTGACATTCTGTTCTGCTTCAGCTTTTTTCAGCTTCCTTCTGCAAACTTAAATATTTTTTCAGCTAATTTCAGCCGTTTTGTGCTTCTTTCATATTCTTTCTGCTATTTTCAACTTGTGTTCCTTTCAGCTTTTTTTAAGCATCTTTCTGCCTTTTCAGAAAACTTTTCAGCTATTTTATCTTTGCTAATTTCAGCTTTTTAGTTAATTTGCTCATTTTTGTGCTAATTTGTGCATATTTAAACCTAGTTCAGCAAATATGTGATCTTTTTCTTTCTTCTACCGATATAAAATTGTTCTTCCAACACAGCTACAGTCGAGCATGTTTTTAGCTACATAATTTTAGCTGTTTTTCTGCAAGTTCATCAGCAATAAGCATTCACACTGCATTTTTGCAGGAAATGCTATTTCTCTAGTTGCTTTTTCTGTCAATGTAAACAAAAGGTTGAAACCTACATTTCTCAGCTAAATCAGCATGCAAACTTAGCATAAAGTCAATTCTGTTTTAAAGAAATGCACAAAAACACATCTGTTCAGCCCACGGTGAAAGGAAGAATGACATTGACATTTTCATTTTGCAAGTTTGCAGGAACATTCAGGCTGTTGTTTAATATACCGTATTATATTTTATTTGTGTTTAGCGTATACCTACTGTTTATTTTAATACTTTATATTTTTACTCTTTTTGGTTGTAACTGGGACCTTGGTCCTTGGCCTTGGGACAGTTTTGTTCCACCTCATGTATCACATGTGATGTGAAAGACAACAAAGAAGCTTGAACCTTGATCTTGTTACAAGCCATGTTTTTGTGTTTATCATGTTGTTGATCTGCTCAGAGTCAGAGAATCTTTATTGTCATTTGCACCACATGTGGTACATGTGATGAAACGAGATTATGTACACAGGGTCCCAGTTACATCCAACAACAAAATGTAAAAGAAGAACATTGATAGGATCTAAGATATGAACTAAGAAAAACATCAACTAAAAATACACTAAGCACTAACATCATAGAAAAACATTACTCCAAACAGCAGCACGAACATGAGTCTGTAGGAGCAGATGAACACGAATGAACACAGCAGCATGACAGATTTTTGTCAGCAACAACATGAAACGGATCAGCAGCAACATGAAACGGATCAGCAGCAACGTGAAACAGATCGGCAGCAACGTGAAACAGATCAGCAGCAAAATGAAACAGATCAGCAGCAACATGAAACAGATCAGCAGCAACATGAAACAGATCAGCAGCAACATGAAACAGATCAGCAGCAACATGAAACAGATCAGCAGCAACATGAAACAGATCAGCAGCAACATGAAACAGATCAGCAGCAACATGAAACAGATCAGCAGCAACATGAAACAGATCAGCAGCAACATGAAACAGATCAGCAGCAACATGAAACAGATCAGCAGCAACATGAAACAGATCAGCAGCAACATGAAACAGATCAGCAGCAACATGAAACAGATCAGCAGCAACATGAAACAGATCAGCAGCAACATGAAACAGATCAGCAGCAACATGATTTGATTTGATGTTTATTCATTCATTTTAAAAGAACAATACAAGACAGTTTCATCAGATACAAGATTACAAGTAGGATAAAATGAAGGGAGCAGAAAGAAGATGAAATCTTATTATATCTGCCCCTATTTCACAGTTTGTTCAACCAATGATAACTTTCAAGCAACATCACAGAATGAATAGTTCTACCTATTTTCCTAACTGTAATACACAAACTACATCACAAAATGAATAATTCTACTTAATTTTCCTGACTGTAAAACATAAACTAGATCACAAAATGAATAATTCTACTTAATATTTCTAACTGTAATACACAAACTACATCACCCATAATTCTAATTAATTTTCTAATTCTAATTTTTTTATTTTTTTTATTTATTTTTTTATAATTTTATTTAATTTTCCTATTTTTTTTTTTTATTAATTTTCCTAACTGTAATACACAAACTAGATCATAAAATGAATAATTCTACTTAATTCTACTTAATTTTTCTAATTGAAATACACAAACTAAAAGATGGCACAACATCAAGATGTTCACAAAATGAATAATTCTACTTAATTTTCCTAATTGTAATACACAAATTCATCACAAAAATGAATAATTCTACTTAATTTTTCTAACTGTAATACACAAACTGCGTCACAAAATGAATAACTCTACTTAATTTTTCTAACTGTAATACACAAACGCACAGTACATCATAAGTACAACATAAGTGTAATACACAAACACACAAGTTACATCATATAGTTTTTGAGCAAGTCCTTTTTGACCTTTTTCTTAAATGTATACATTGATTTTGCATTTTTAACATCACTCTCCAGAGCATTCCACAATCGAACTCCCTGAATTGAGGTAGACCGTCCCTTTAAGCTGGTTCTGAATTGTGGTTTGATGAATATCTCTGTCCCTTTGAGATTGTAATAACTTTGTCTTTTTATAAAATTTCTTTGGATATTTAAAGGTAATGTGTTATTATGAGCCCTATACATAACTGATAAAATACTATATTCTACCAATTCCTGGAATTTCAATAAGTTTAGCTGAAGAAACAAGGTGTTTGAAGGGTGACTGAAATGTTTTCTGGTGATTACTCTTACAGCTCTCTTTTGTAAAATAAAAACAGGCTTTGTAATAGTTTTGCACGCTTTTCCCCAAACCTCAATACAATAGATTAAATGTGGAGCAATGATTGTGTTATACAACATATGCAAAGCTTTATCAATTAAAAAATCCCTGACTTTATACAGTACTGCAATTGATCTAGCTATTTTTTTAATAGAATTTACATGATGTTTCCATGTCAGTTTGTCATCAATGATAACACCCAGAAACTTCACTTCACTCACTTTACAGATCACAACATCTTCAATTTCAAATGGATCGTCATCAACAATTCCCTTTTTGTTACTGAAAATCATGTAATTAGTTTTATCTAAATTCAAAGATAATTTGTTTAATTTAAACCAAGTTTGTATTTTTATAAATTCTGTTTTCATCATATCCAAAATCTGTTTTATGTCATTACCCGAACAGAAAAAAGTGGTGTCATCGGCAAAAAGAACACATTTAAGTAGTCCTGACACATTTACCAAGTCATTCACATATAAAATAAACAACTTTGGTCCAAGCACAGAACCCTGAGGAACTCCACAAGTGATATCACGGAGGTCAGATCTAACATCATTTATTTGCACAAACTGTTTCCTGTCCTTCAAATAGCTAGATACCCACTGTAAAGCTGGTCCTCTAACACCATATTAATTTAGTTTTTCAAGATAGAGTGGAAACCACACCAATGGTGTGGTCAATGGTATCAAATGCTTTTTTTAGATAAACAAAAACACTAACACAGTACTGTTTATGATTGACAGCATTAGTTATTTGTTCCATTAAATCCATGAGAGCTATTGATGTAGAGTTTTTTTCTCTAAACCCATACTGACTGCTACTTAAAATATTTTGTTTATCAATAAATTGATCCAATCTGGTCACAAATAGTTTTTCTAGAATTTTTGAGAACTGTGGTAATAAGGATATTGGCCTATAATTATTGAATACACATTTATCACCATTTTTAAAAAGAGGAATTACCTTTGCTACTTTCATGTTATCTGGAAATATTCCTGTTGAAAAAGATAAATTGCATATATATGTAAACGGTTCAATAACATAACTTATTATTTCTTTTACGAACATCATATCCATGTCCACCCAGTCTTTTGATCTCTTGTCTGAGAGATTTTTTACCATTTTCATAATTTCCTCTTTGTTAGTTCCACTAAGAAAAATACTGTTGGTGCAACTTTTAATTGAATGACACACCTTATTATCTACTTTTGGTATTTTAGCTGCAAGGCTTGATCCAATATTTACAAAATATTGATTAAATTCATTTACGATATCATTCTCATCATGTATTTCTTTGTCATCTTTCACAAAATATTTTGCAATGTTCGTTTTTGCTTTATGACTTTTTAGAACATCATTTATTACTCGCCATGTTGTTTTAGTGTCACCATTGCTCTTGTTTAATAAATCACTATAGTATTCTTTCTTGCATCTTCTTATAATCATTACCAATTTATTTTTATATTTTTTATATTTTTCTTCAGCTTGTTGTGTTCTCGTTTTTAAGAAACATAAATACAAGTTATTTTTTTTACAAGCATTTCTCAACCCTTTAGTCATCCAAGGTTGGTCAACAATATTTCTTTTTCTACGATTTCTTTGCACACAATTCTTTTCATACAGAGCTTCTAAAATGTTCATAAATTCATCATATGATCTGTTAACATCATCAATATACACGTCCTTCCAGTTTTGCTTCTGTAAATCATCTTTTAATTGATCCATAGCTTTTTTTGATGTGTTTATTATTTTTTTCTTAATTGTAACTTCTTTTGTAATGTTTTGATCATTTCTGTAGATAGTGAAAACTGGTAAATGATCACTTAAATCAGTTGTTAAGATACCACCTGTCATATCCCCATTAGTTATATTTGTGAAAATGTTGTCAATTATCGTAGCACTATGAGTTGTAATTCTTGTTGGTTTTGATATTAACGGATAAAGATTTAAACTATACATTGAATTTAGAAATGTGCTGATGTTATTTGAATCCGTTTTATTTCCCAGGTCAATATTAAAGTCTCCACACAAGAAAACTTTTTTATTTAAACTCTTTTCCAGTAGTTGTATGATTTTATCGGTGAATATTTCTATATTTGATCCTGGTGATCGATATACACAACTTATGGATATGTTTTTAGCATTTTCGTTTAATATTTCTATTGTTATTATTTCCATAAGATTGTCAACAATTATTGACATTTCTTTAATTATTCTACACTTTATTTCATTTTTGACAAATAGAGCTACTCCACCACCTTTTTTATTGTTTCTGTTTAAATGATATAATTCATATCCTTCGATGTGAACATTATTTTTGTTTTCATCATTAAGCCATGTCTCTGACAGTGCTATTAATGTAAAAGTTCTGTTTAACTGTTTTAAATAATCTGTTATTTTGGATATATTTGCATTTATACTTCTACTATTGATGTGAATAATAGAGAGATCTCCATTTGTTATATTGATGTCATTAAACTTTTCTTCATTATAGTATTCACAGTCTTTTATAGCAGGATAAAAGTTTGCATCAACCATATCTTCAACATTGTATATTTTAAATTCTGAGTCTTCGTTTGTTGCTGTCATGTTTTAATGTATTTGTTTGTTTGTTCATCTTTGTCAATTTTTGTGTATGAACATGTGATAGTGATTGGTGATTTGTCATTTTTGAGTCCTTTTAAATGTGTCTAAGTCTTTCAGTTCTTTTATTATTTTAGCTTGAGAATTTTCATGTACTTTGATCCATATGTTTCCGTTTCTTGTCCAAGTTTTTGTTATTTTTTCTTCCTTTTTCAACAACCTTGCTGCATGTGCAATGTTTGCGTTTTTTTTAGTTAGGTGTAGTTAGGTGTGAATAATTCTACTTAATTTTTCCTAACTGTACTACACAAACTGCGTCACAAAATGAATAACTCTACTTAATTTTTCTAACTGTAATACACAAACAGTTAAATTTTTGTTAACAACTGATTACAAATCAGCTTGTTTTCCATGGGCGTAGCCAGGTTTTTTTGAGGGGCAATCCGTTAAAGGGAAAAGTGGAACAGCAACAGAGGAACATACCCATTGTCTCAGTGGTAGAGCGTCGGTTTGGCGCTCCAAGCTTTTTCTCGACTCGGGTTCGAATCTCACCTGGTAGAACTTATTTTACGTTTGTCTTTTATTGGATTAAAAAAAGAGTTAATATGCCTGTGGTTAACACAGACTCCTTTTTTTATCCAATAAAAGACAAACGTAAAATAAGTTCTACCAGGTGAGATTCGAACCCGAGTCGAGAAAAGCTTTGGAGCGGAAAACCTACGCTTTTCCAGTGAGCCAACGAGGCGTGTTGCTATTTTAAGGTCAACGTTTCCTTTAAACAATCCGCCCCTCATAAAATCCTGGCTACGCGCATGATAACAGACTCACAAATCGAGGTAATGGAGCCTATCATTATATTAAATCCATTTGTCCTGATAAAACATGCAGTGGGAGTGCGCGTGACGTATGCAGTGGGAGGGAAGAGAGAGGGATTATCCCCACGTCTTTTAGAAGTATAAACACTCAATGCGGTCAGTGACACACACGCAATTACGTCAGCGCTGGGTTCACTCAACGGGGGGTAAAAGACGTGAGACAGTGAACCAGGCTTGAGTCTTAGGACCAACTCTCTTCACAATCTACATACAGTACGTAATGTAGGTCAGAGCATCCCTGATGCATCCTTACATTTCTATGCTGATGACACAGTTGTTTATTGTTGAGCTAAAACAATTGCTAAGTCTTTCTAGCTTTTGCAATCTGCTTTTGACATCATCCAGTCAGATTTGTTCAGTCTCAAACGTCTTAAATGCTGATAAAACCAAAGGGATCCTATTTTTCAAACAGGAAGTCGGTCCCAGCAGTTCTTCCTCTGATTTTATCCTCAAATGGTGTCCCTATTGAGTTTTTTGATTCCTATAAATATTTTGGTATCTTGGTCGATTCGCATCTCTCTTTTAAGCTCCACGTGGAAAACCTAGTAAAGAAACTGAAAGCTAAACTGGGTTTCTTTTTCAGAAACAGATCCTGTCTAACACTGAATGCAAGGAAACGCCTTGTAACTGTGACTTTCCTTCCCTCCATTGATTACGGTGACATTATCAGGGGTGCTCATTACGTCGATCTTGATCTACCGGTCAATCGCGGAGGCATTACTGGTCGATCGCAGCGTGACATTAAAAAATTGTCAGCCTATCAAACATCCCGTCACTTGATTGACATACAGGGCAACCAATAAGATGACGAGCTTTAGGTCACCGCTCATTTGTAAAAACTACGGCGCGAAGGTGAAGTGCAGCAAAACATACAAGCAAAAACAATCATATTTCGGACTGTTCATGGAAAATACGACATCGACTTCCCGCCGAAAAGCCAGCTGAGAAAGAGAAAGGTGGAGGAACTAAAATCCCAGTTGTCTGGACAGCAGTCATTTTTCACTCACCCAACTTCAAAAGCGAAAGCCGCCACCGAAGCATCGTTCCGGGGGTGTCATGCCATTGTTAAAAACAATAAGTCCTTCCAAGACGGAGAGATGGTAAAAGAAGCATTCGTTGAAGCAGCTGACTCATTGTATTTGTAACATTTCAGAATAACTCTTGCTCATACAAAATATCAGTAATGTAATATAATAAACAAAGTGACATTTTTAAACAAATCATGTGACATTAGTATTGATCCTTAGTATTTTTATAATTATACTTTATTTATAAAGCCCTTTAAAACAACCACAGCTGCAACAAAGGGCTGTACATTCAAAACCTTTTTAACTAATAATCACATATTTTACTCTTTTAAATAAATTATTTTTCACATATTTCATCATTGCTTCTTTCAAGAGCTCCACACCTGAAAATGCCTCATGAGAAACCATAGGCGTAAATCCCGGGGGGGTCCGGACCCCCCCAATCTTGGGGAAGTGTAGATTTGCTTTTAAAAAATGTCCCTGTTTATGGTCCCCCCCAATAATGAGATGAAATCTACGCCCTTGTGAGAAACATCTGCCTGCTCAAAGCTGCTCTGACATTCTTCTGTCTGTTGTGAGCCACCAGGGGGCTAGTTAGCATTGAAGCTAACATGTTAGCTGATGAACTGTTGCTCCTCGTTGTGTTTTGCTGTCACCACCCCGGGCACCTCATGTGGTCCCTGCGGGCAACCAGGTGCCTGCAGGGACCACATTGGTGACCCTTGATTTATTATATGTGTTGTGCAATATTGGCTTATAGTTATGCAAGGTACATCAACATACATTGTTCATAAAAAGAATCCTTAATACGTTTGAAGATAATTATGTGTTTTGCATTTTTGTATTAGGTAGATCACTTTGACTTGGTTGTTTTATAAGTAACTCGCATGCTGAAAAAGTGAGAGCACCCCTGATCTACATGAATGCTACTACAAGCACCTGCAGATGTTAGATGCTGTCTATCACGGTGCACTAAGATTCATTACTGGCTGTGATTATCATACCCACCACTGCACCCAACTGGACATCATTAACTTCACACAGTCTCTTCCACTGGTACATTTTCATCTTTAAATCACTTCTTGGTCTGCTGCCTTCATACATCTCCTCCTACATGTCTCTGTGTGAGTGCAGCTACAGTGTGCACTCTCAGGACATGATTACCTGCAGTGTTCCATCAGTGAGAACTGAACTTGGCAAAAGAGTCTTCTCTTACTCCACTCCTGCTTCCTGGAATATCTTACAAAAATATCTTAAGATCTCGACCATGACTTCTCTAAATGGCCTTAAGTATCTGTTGGAATCCTGGCAAAAACCAATGCAGACATGTTCCTGTTTTTAGTTTTCTACATTTGCCTTATAATCTATCTGTTTTGCTATGTTGACTTGTTTTTTTAACTTGTTAAAAAAATCTGTATAACTCTCTTATGATTGTCTATTTTTGATTCTCAAAGGAAAGTCTATTGTCACTGTTGTCATCACTCTTTGTTGAAACCAGGTTCCTCTTGTAAATGAGTCCTCGAGGCTCAATGGGATTAACCTGCCTAAATAAAGGTTGAATGAAAAAAAACTCCAAATATTATGTTATTCATTTGTGGCAAAACATACTGCATAAACCAACACTAAACCGTTGTGACACAAAAGAAAGCTATGAGAATTTTATACGGTGTATAAAGTGGACACCAGAGAATGTACAAATAGTTTATTCGATCACATGTTTGAAACTAAAGTATCTACATGTATTTAATATGGGAATGCTAGAACTGTAGTTGTGTTGAAAGCTAGAAAGGCATCAGTCATTTATTTTACAAAAGTTTTTCTCTTAAACTCATGTGATTTTTTTTAACAGATGCAGAAATGATAACAACGTACTATTTCAAGAGCAATGTTGTGTGATGGAGTTTGAAGTTCAATGTAAATAGAAAGGAAGGTTTTTGAGATGTCCATACTTAATGGGTGGATTAAATACATTAAATTATCGATGAGCTGAAATAACACAAGATTTGTGCGTTTTGGTAAAACGTAGGTATGTGATTCTATTATGAATTTGTCTGATTGTTGAAATTACAGGTTTTGAAGCGTAAAAGACTTCTAAGTGATTCTAAATGGGGAATATACTAATTGTTTATTCAATCAAATGTTTTGAAACTGGGAGATATGGATTACTTGAAAATGCTTAGTTATATTTAAAATGTTATAAATTAGTTATATTTAAATGTAGATAGAGATAAAATTAAATTAATTTAGGGAGGTGCTTCAAATCAGGTGAGATTTTTACAAATGCTAACATAATNTCCTGATCAGATCCCTAAAACCGCCAGCAGTTTTATTCTGATCCACCCCAATTGACACCATGGTGCAAATCTCCACCATCCTACACAAGAAGCTCACTGAAACCACCACGATCCACATCTCACTACCATATGTAGGCTTGGAATGCAGGTTCAGTAAAACTCGGTTTCACCTCAACAGACCAGAGCAACATTCTTATTACTGTTGTCGAATCTCCAAGTCTCTTGGCCCGTCTTTCGTTTTCTTCAGCCTTCTGCCACATCTCGTAAACTAAAGTCCCAAATAGTTGAACTCCTCCACTTGAAGCAGAGACTCGCCCCCAACTTGGAGGGACATTCCACCAGAATAAATAAATAAATAAATAAAGCTTTAGGCATGTGGAAAATTGCAACAAAACAATAGTAAAATGCTATGTGACTTATGTGAGCTGTGAAAGCAGAGAAAAGAGCTTTAGAAAATATTTGTTGTTGAACACTCTGGATGATCATTAACATCAGTCCTGAGTCCTCTGGCTGCAGAGGCTGATAATATCAAGCATGTGCATGTTTCGTGCTGCAATGCCGTTTTAAATACTTCAACATGACTTTCTTATCCTATGTGAGGTGCAGAGAACATATTTAGGCTTACAGCTCATGCGATTATTAGTTTCTGGTTGCCTTTCAGTGTTTTTGTTGAAAGTGCGTCGGGGATTAGTTTGGAGTTGTGGGATTCCAGAGGGTGGGGTGCAGGACGGAAAAATGGATTTTCAAGGCCAGAAGTTTCAGCACCTGTGACGATGGTTTTGATATTGATCAACAAGGCTGATGGGTAATTTATCTTTTACACTTTGCCAATAAATGTCTTACTGCTTAGTCTTTGGAATATTTATAGAATTCTTGAAACTGCACGATGTTCTCATTGCGTGTGTGTTTCTTAGAATATTTTTTTGTAGCTTCTCCGTGTCTGACATGCTAAACGTCCTGCTTGCACACCAAAAATTCTAATTATGTGAAAATTATCAGAGTCAGAGAGTCAGAGAGTCTTTATTGTCATTTGCACCGCATGTGGTACATGTGATGAAAACGAGATTATGTACACGAGGTCCCAGTTACATCCAACAACAAATGAAAGAGAAAAACAGTAATAACATCTAGAACTAACTAAGAAAAACATCAACTAGTAATACACTAAGCCTAATATAGTGGGAATAAACAGCAGCACGAACATGAGTCTGTATGAGCAGATGGTCACAGATGAACACAGCAACAAGAAAATTATTTGGCTTTTTGAGCAGAAAGTAATTGACAAGGAAATTGATTTTATTTCAATTAAGTACAGTATTTACTGGTGTAGCATATAGAGTGAATGGAGGATGAAGGGTGACACTTGATCCTCGTTTTACTACACCTGTTTACCATATTTTCCGGTGTATAAGTCGCTCCGGAATATAAGTCGCATCAGTCACAAAAAGCATCATCAAGAGGAAAAAAAACATAAGTCACATTGGCGTGTAAGTTACATTTATTATGCATTCATATTATGCATTGTTAAAATGTATGTACAGTTATTCATTTTGTTATGTTACTTG
The DNA here is from genome assembly GCA_038048925.1 of Garcialebias charrua. Lineage (NCBI taxonomy): Eukaryota > Metazoa > Chordata > Actinopteri > Cyprinodontiformes > Rivulidae > Garcialebias > Garcialebias charrua. Next base: position 29,755 of record JBBPBX010020505.1, on the reverse strand, counting down.
TAAATAATCATTTGTTAAACTGATCATGTGAAGAGTAGGGGCAGATATAAGATTCCTTCTTCTTTCTGCTCCTTTCATTTTAAATTGTATTTATTTTTTTGTAATTGTTTGTATTGCTTTTTCTTTTATTTTTTGTTCTCTTTTTAAAATGAATAAATAAATAAATTGATTTAATAGTCAAAACAGCTTCATTTTGTCTGGGTGGCACGGCGCCATCCATCCATCCGTCGTGGCCGGAGCTGCTAGCTCGCCAGCGTTCTGCCTGCACCAGCTGAGTGAAGTGAGCGTGCACGGGAGGACTCGCTTTTGCAGTTCTCTGAAATTTAAAGCGTCAGTCAAAAATTACGTTATGAATATGGAACAAAAAAGTACGTAAGTTGCAGGACTGACAAATCTATGCAAAAACCTGCGACTTATACGCCGGAAAATACGGTATCTGTTTTGCACTCATTAAAGCAGGGCACCATCTGGTCAGTTTACCAACCAGCAACAGCTTAATTGAGTGAATGCATCCTTTAATAATTAGAACTGAAGTAAAATCAGTTACACAGAATTGTAGACCATAACAAATGACCAGTCAGAGACCATCCATCCATTATCTTTTACCTGCTTCTTCCATTTTGTGTCACGGGGGTCGCCGGTGCCCATGTCCAGCAATCACTGTGCGAGGGGCGGGGGACACCCTGGACAGGTTGCAAGTCCATCACAGAGACACATGGAGACAAACAACCATTCACTCTCTCACTCACACCTAGAGACAATTTAGAGTCACCAATCAGTCTAACATGCATGTTTTTGGTCTGTGGGAGGAAACCGGAGTACCCGGAGAAAACCCACGCATGCACGGAGAAAACATGCAAACTCCACCCTGAAAGACTCCTGGACCGAGATTTGAACCAGGGACCTGCTCGCTGAGAGGCAGCAGCTCTACCAGTTACGTGCCGCCTAGTCGGAGACCAAATTTGTCTTATTTTGTCATTGTTTCATTACAAAAATAACTAATGGGACTCAAAATTATCAACAATAATGAACAAACTGAAAAACACAAATGATAAAGGATAACAGTTTGGATTTGAAAAAGTAGTAAAGTAATTACTAAAACAATAATGAACAATCAAAACATCAAGCTGGAATCGGGTCCTCTGAACGGATTCCTCTTCTTGAAACGTTTCGTCTTTTATCCAGAAGACTTCTTCAGTCTGAGGAGCTGCAACAAACTCAGTCTTATAAACAGCACATTCTCATCAACCAGTTTGCTGGTGACAGCCAAAAATAGTTATTCACACGATAAAGGACTATCAGCCAAAAATAAAAGATTGTTAGTGCCCTGATGGCTGCTTGCTATTCACAGAGGGCTGAGTGATACTGGCAATAACAGCATTGTAAGAGGGGGACAGTTGAACCAGGAGGCCTCCACCTCTGTTTAATGACTGAGGGTTTCTTTACACAAAGACGGCCTCCTTTACTCCTCTCTCAGACTAATGCTCCTCTCTATCAAGGATGTGAACATCTTCATCCCTGAAAGAGTGACCACTAGACCGCTCAGTTCTCACCTAATGTTTTTCCTGTTATCCACACTTCCAAGATCTTCTCCTGCTCTCTCACTAAGCTCAAACATCCAGCCCTGCATAGCACTCTCAGATTACAGCAGGAAGCCGTCATGATCAAGTTGCACCCACGACCGTAGTATAGACACAGTCGCAGGATCACAAACCACCATGATCTTGCTACTGCAGCTTTGTGCTTCATCAAAACTGTCATGGACCTTTGATTCCTAATGTGGAGTCCACTGCACTCTTAAAAATGCACCTGAAGCGTTTTCCGCATCCTGCAAAGATCATCCACGTTCTTGATTTCTTTACTTCAACGCAGGGATGTTCTTCAGTGCGAAGCAAGTTGGTAGATAGATACCAGTTTTGGGTTGAGCCCACCATGGATCAGACCAGGGGCGGCCTGGAACTTGGACCATTTTACATTGAAGACTTACATTTTTTTAATATAAATGAAATTATCAAATAAAATTATTTCGAAATATGTGCATATATGTTTTTAGTTGTGTAGGATAAATATTTTATGAGTATTGATGAGTTATATTGTTTGTTTCAAAAAACGTTTTCTGATTGGTGATGCATTTCCTGTCCTGGGGGTGCATGAATCTTATCCATAGACTCTCGTTAGTAATGGCGCATGCTCAGTTATTCCACAACGTTACAAAACAATGGGAAGATGCTGGGCGCAGTTTTCAGCGACCTGGACACGTCCAACTTGAGCTCTATCTAGATCATGTGCTTCCTGTTTTTTTTCTTCTTCTGGGAAATGAGCTGTGCAGTGACTCAAGCAGGCTGGCTGCAGGTAGGAACTGGTGAGTTTGTTTTTTTCTTTGTTTGTTTGTGGAGTTACGTTGCCAGCAGGTTATTTTAATTTGCTTATAAAAAATTATCAAACAGTAATAATTGTACAGGAAACCCGCGAGTTACGAACGAGTTCTGGACCTAAGGACCGTTCGCAGCTCGATTCTGCCGTAGCTCGGGGGTGAAAATAACGTCTTGTTCGTAGGTCCTGGTTTTGTTCGTACGTCGCGGAAATAACGCTAACAGAGTCCCGCACACACATTTATCGGCATGAGACTGAACAAGCGGACATACTGGGCCATAAACATGCACAGAACTTTATTTACAAACACTTATCTAACACATTACACCACACATTCATCCATAAACACACACAGTAACTGTACAGCATGTACAGTAGTGTGAAGCAGTGCTGGGCAGCGCTAATCCAAAATATAGTTCCTGTTAGCTTCTGCTAGCTGCATGTTAGCCAGGCCATGAGCTAGTGTTCGCGTGGCAGTGGGTGCGATGACTGAGCGATCGGCGATCGATCCGCGGCTGCTGCTCCAGGCTGAGACGTCCACAGAGTTCACAGAGCAATTCCAGCCAGTAATTTATCCATATGAGGCAATCCTGGAACAAACACAGTCCTCACAGCCAGCTGCCGGGACAACAGACCTACCTAAAATGGCTGCCGGGGCATTTCCTGGAACGGCCGGAAGTTGCGCAATTATTATAAAAACTTATCATTTTTACTAAAAATATTATTTATAAAGCCTTTAAAACAACCACAGCTGCAACAAAGTGCTGTACACATGAAATTAATAACATTTAAACACACACAAAAAAAAAATGTAATATTTTTATTAAATTATTAAATATGATACGTTCGTAGGTCCGGGTTGCCATAGGTCGCGGGCGCCGTAGGTCGGGGGTTCCCTGTATATACTAAATGCCACTGGTGGTGTTTTACTATTTCGTAACACTCTATTGATCTGGAGAATGAAAACAAAGCCTCTTGCAAGTACAGGTAGACATGCAGAAATGTTTTAATCTCACTTATTTCCTTTTCTATAATTTATATATAATTTATTTATATATATATATATATATATATATATTTTTGTTTGTTCTTTGTTGTTTTAGTGAGTCAAATTGGTTCTTCTCATCCTGAGCATTTAATTGTTCTGTTGACCTTGTATTAATCTGCATTTGCTAAAAAAAAAAAAAAACACTGTATTTGAACTTTGAAAACATTTTTTTATTTTTTAGAAATAGCCCCCCCTGGTGGACATTCCTGGAGCCGCCACTGGATCAGACTTATTCTAGGGTATCTTAAATTACAGTATTTTTAGTCCGTGGTTTCAGAGACTTCTGACTTAATTTTGACAACAATTTATAAAAAATTTAAATCAATAACGACTTTATACTAACAAATTGTGTGCGAGTTCAGTTCTCTCAGCTTCCTGCAGTCACAAGATGGTGCCAGCAAACCACACCTGTGGAATATCTCCTTGATGACCACCTGTGACCATCTCTCTACCCCCGCACTCCTTTCACCCCCCTCCAACCTGACGACATCTTTGGACTCCTATCGGAGCGAGCCGGCTGAATAGACACTATCAGAATTATGGAACTCCTGGTATATATATGTATACTGTATATTTTTGCCTCCGCTTCCCCCGGTGTTTACGTTTCTTCACTTTTGTGTCTGTCTAAAACAGGTCTCACTTGTAAATGAGTCCCTGAGGCTCAATGTGATTAATCTGTATAAATAAAGGTTGGATGAAATCCTGATGAGCTGCAGGAGCACCAAATGGGGCAGAAGGCCTCCCTTTGCCGCTGGAGCATTACATGCCTAACGGTAGTTGTGATTCTGGACACTTTGCATTATCTTGCGATAGATAAACGTACCTTGTGTTCTTATGTGTTTCAGCATTAACTTCTGCTGCCTCCCTGTTCCTGGACTCCCGCTGCATGACCTCATGCTCCCTTGTGACTTCCTCGACTGTCGTCCTTGCCTTCCAGCCACTTACCTACCTCACCTGGAACTCTCCTCGGACGTCATCACTCACTGGAACCACTGGATCCCCCGCTCCTTCAACAGTCCACAACTCCTCCTGTAAGAAAGAAAGCATTGTTACTCACAATACCTCATGTTACCCATACCGAACTTTCTCCTTGCTCCTCAGGGTTCCAGCACATTGCTGAATACATCACTGTCAATAAACACTGTTAACTTTCACCCAGTGGCATAGTCTACATTTTTGCTTAGAAACCAAAGTCCAAAGGTTAGTACAATGTAATTGTCAATTTATTTTGATTTTTAAGCATACTGAACATTTCCAAATTTCTCTGATGCTTATATTTGAATAAATGAACAACGAACTTTGTACAACAGTTGTATTAAAACATGTTATAGGATTTATAAAACAGTACCAAAGCAAAGCGCTGCATACCGATAGATTGCTATGGAAGTGTTTAACTGCTGTTTAATATATCAGTGACACGTGTCTAATGATATGTCATGTATCATCGGGCACTTTCAAATGGGTATACTGAAATTCTTAATCTTTTCCAGTGGATATACTCCGTATACCTGCACATCATGAAGACTACACCACTGCTTTCACCTGGTCTTGAAGGCTGGTCACATCGGTCCATTTTCTGCCGCACTCATCATACTAAATGAAATAAGTACATTTGTCAGTATCAGTGTATTTTGGGAGTATTTTGTAATTATTGTTGGGTTTATTCTTTTTGGATTATGTTTTATTTTCTGTGAATCTTTTGCTTAGTGTTACATATGTTTTATTTGATCATTTGTTTTCCTGACTGGAGGATCACACATTTCAAATGCCGGTTTCCTCGGTGATTCTCCGTGCTTTCCTGTACCTACCCTGAACTCTGTCCCCACCAGTCCATGTGTTGCGGTAGTAATTACTTAATCAGTCTGTAGTCATGTGTTTAATCCATCTGATTAGTCAGACCTATGTTTATCACTTTTCTTTAAAAGCTACAAGCAGAGCAAATGTGGATCATGTTTCCAAGATGTTTCATCTCATTCTGTGGTCTCTTATCCTATTAACAGAGATTTATGTCCCTCACGAGGCCTGTTTCGAAAATAGATTATTTACTATTGTTAGTTCCCTGACGTTAACAGTGTAATTACAAATGATATTCCCTGTTCCATCACATTCTGCTGTCATGAGTCATCAGCAGCATTGCGTGCTGGAGGGCCAGTGTTAACCCAAAGCTGCAGTCATAACAGATCATATCAATAAATCTGCTTCAGATGGCTGGTCATCACTCACCCTGGTTCCTTCAGAGTGATTCAGACCGTCTGAAATAAGACCCTGGTCTTCCACTGAGTGAAAGGGTTGTCTAACACTTTATTAGAATTGGTTTTCTCACTTTGGAACAAAAGAATTTACTCTCACATTGTCTTCATTAGGACTTTATGGTTTACGGCATGCTTCAACTCTTTAGGGAATGATTGTGCAACCTGTAGATAGAATTTAGCTTATTTTAAATACAACAGTTTTTTTTTTTCTCCAAAGGGTTTATTAACAGGTCTTGTACTGTAATTACATCAAATACACTGACAGACTGATACATTGAGTCAGATCGGTTCATCAATTCTTCATCCAAAAGATTCTCATTGGGCTTTAGATCTGAACTCTTAAATATTGTTTTACTGCTCCCAGTAGCACCTTTTCACTATATAACCTTAATGGATCTAGGTATTGGGTGGCACGGTGGAACAGTTGGAAGAGCTGTCGCCTCTCGGTCAGAATCCCGACAGGGGACCTTTCTGGGTGGAGTTTGCATGTTGTGGGTGCATGGGTGGGTTTTCTCCAGGCAGGTTTAATGGTTTCCTCTTGGAAATAGATTGGATTGGATGGGTGGATGGATGATGGATGGGTGGATGGACAGACAGACAGATGATTGGATGGATGGATGGATGGATGGATGGATAGATGGATGATTGGATGTATGTATGTATGTATGTATGGATGGATGATTGGATGTATGCATGGATGTATGATTGGATGTATGGATAGATTGGATGGATGGATTTGATGGATGGATGAATGACGGATGGATGGATTCGATAGATGGATGGAGGATTGGATGTATGGATGTATGGAAGCATGTATGGACAGATTTGATGGATGGATATGATGGATGGATGACTTGAATGGATGGATGGATTTGATAGATGGATGGATGATCTTCTTCTTCTTCTTTCGGCTGTTCCCTCTTCAGGGGTCACCACTGCGAGTCATCCTCCTCCACCTCACTCTGTCCTCTGCATCCTCTGTCCTCACTCCAACTACCTCCATGTCCTCTCTAACTGCATCCATATATCTCCTGTCTTTTTCCTGGCAGCTGCATTTCTAACATCCTTCTACCAATATACCCACTGTCCCTCCTCTGGACATGTCCAAACCATCTCAGTCTGGCCTCTCTAACTTTATCTCCCAGTTGTTCAACATGTGCTGTACCTCTGATGATCTCATTCCTGATCTTATCCATCCTTGTCACTCCTAAGGAGAACCTCAGCATCTTCATTTCTGCCACTTCCAGTTCTTTCTCCTGTCTTTTTGTCCATGTCTCTGTCTCCAGACCATACAACATAGCTGGTCTCACCACTGTCTTGTAAACTTTTCCTTTGACCTTTGCTGACACCTTTTTGTCACAAATCACTCCTGAAACTTTTCTCCATCCACTCCATCCTGCCTGGACTCTCTTCTTCACCTCTTTACCACATTCCCCATTTTCCTGGACAGTGGACCCCAAGTACTTGAAGTCCTGCACCTTTGTGACCTCTGCTCCTTGTAGCCTCACTGTTCCACTGGCCTCCCTCTCATTCACACACATGTACTCTGTCTTACTACGGCTGACTTTCATTCCTCTTCTTTCAAGTGAATACCTCCACCTCTCCAAGTTCTCTTCCACCTGTTCCCAGTTCTCACCACAGATCACAATGTCATCTGCAAACATCATAGTCCATGGGGATTCCTGCCTGACCTCAGAGCAAACAAGAAGGGGCTCAGAACTGATCCTTGATGCACTCCCACCTCCACCTTGAAGCTATCTGTCACTCCTACAGCACATCTCACCACTGTCCTGCTGTCTTCATACATGTCCTGTACCAGTCTAACATACTTTTCTGCCACTCCAGATGGGATGGATGGATGCATGGATTAATTGGATGGATGGATGATTGGATGGATGAATTGGATAAATGGATGAATTGGATGGATTTGATGGATGATAGATGGATGATGGATGGTTTGAATGGATGGACGGGTGTGAAATGACAACAGTTTTGTACCTGCAGCACAACATGACAAGCACTGGTACAGTCTAGGACTTGGTGGGTCTCAGTTTGACTCAGACCTATGAGACCACATTTAGAAATGAAGTAAGAAGTTTGTACCGCTGTACCGGTCTGTCGTGGTGAAGAGAGAGCTGAGTCAAAAGGCAAAGCTCTCAATTTACCGATCGATCTACGTTCCCACCCTCATCTATGGTCATGAGCTTTGGGTTATGACCGAAAGAACAAGATCTCGGATACAAGCGGCTGAAATGAGTTTTCTCCGCAGGGTGGCTGGACTCTCCCTTAGAGATAGGGTGAGAAGCTCAGTCATCCGGGAGGGACTCGGAGTAGAGCCGCTGCTTCTCCACATCGAGAGGAGCCAGTTGAGGTGGCTCGGGCATCTGGTTAGGATGCCTCCTGGACGCCTCCCTGGTGAGGTGTTCCGGGCATGTCCCACCGGGAGGAGACCCAGAGGAAGACCCAGGATACGCTGGAGGGACTATGTTTCTCGGCTGGCCTGGGAACGCCTTGGGATTCCCCCAGAGGAGCTGCTCCAAGTGGCTGGGGAGAGGGAAGTCTGGGCCTCCCTACTTAGGCTGCTACCCCCGCGACCCGACCCCGGATAAGCGGAAGAAAATGGATGGATGGATGGATGGATGGATGGATGGATGGGTAAGAAGTTTGCAGTCGTCACTTCCAGCAACTCCTCACACGTTTCACTGTAAGAATATTGTCCATCCAGCCATCATCCTCCACATTGTTTTAATAAAGTTTCAGACATGAGGCTTTTCATTCAGCTATTGTTTATCATTCAAGTAAAATATCTGAGGATAATTAAAGGCAGCTGATATACATTCTTGCCATAGCTGAACAGATGCAGTGAAGTTATTGTTTCTCTTTCAGAAAATGGTTTAGAAAAAAATTATATTTTCCACTTGAGTTTTCATCTGACCTTGTATTTTTTCACCCACCCCCAAGCTAACAGGAAAAAAAAATCAAGCAAACAAAAAAACAAGATTTTGAGAATTTTGGGGGGGAAAATCCAAGGGCGCCACAGTTGGTAGAGCTGTTGCCTCTCAGCAAGAAGGACGCCGGTTCAAATCCTGGCCTGGGACATTTCTAGGTGGAGGTTGTACGTTCTCTTCGTGCATGAGTGGGTTTTCTCCAGGTACTCTGGTTTCCTCCCACGGACCAAAAACATGCATGTTAGGCTGATTGGGTGCTCTAGGTGTGAGTGAGTGGGTGAATGGTTGTTTATGTGTCCCTGTGATGGACTGAAGACCTGTCCAGGTGTCCCCCGCCTTTCACACAATGATAGCTGGACATGGGCAGCAGTGACCCCCGTGATCTGAAAAAGGAAGAAGTGCGTAAAGATATTGGATGGATGGAAATGTTTTCCAGTCTGCTGTTTTTCAGCAGTTTGTGTCTGTTTCGTATTAAAGGAAATATACATGTATTTTTTTTTTACAAAATGTTTTATTTTATTTTATTTTAGACCTTCTCCTCTAGATAGCTTCCCCTCTCGTCTTTTAGAGGAAACCCTTCATGTCACTGGCTCTTGTATTTTTACACATATTGAACTCTTTGTCTTCAGGTTGCGTTGCAGCTGCTTTCAAACATGCTTTAGTACAGCTGAAAAAGAAAACCTTGATCCCAATGTTCTTTCTAACTACAGGCTAATATCTAAATTACCCTTCATGTCCAGAGTCTTAGAGAAGGCTGCTTTTAATTAAATTAAGACTTTTCTAGACTCTCATGAAGTTTGTGAAAAGTTCCAGTCTGGATTTAGATCCTGGTATAGCACTGAGAAGACACTTTTAAGAGTTGTTAATGGTCTTCTTTTCAGGTTGATTCAGGTTGCTCTGTTGTTTTAGTTCTTTTAGATTTAACCGCTGCCTTTGATATGGTCCACCACAGCATCTTTTATCAAGACTTGAACATGTTGTTGGTCTTAAAGGCTCAGTTTTAGCATGGTTCATGTCTTATTTAGCTGACAAATCCTGTTCTGTTTCCACGGGGGAATACTCTTCTTCTTTGGCACCTGTTCATTGTGGTGTGCCTCAAGGGTCTGTTATGGGTCCCATTTTATTCTGTTTATACTTGCTGCCTTTGGGGTAAATTTTTGGAAAGCGCAACTTTCATTCAACTTTGATACAACTTGTGTTTTAGAAAACACAATTTTCATTGCTATGTTGACGAGATCCAAATTTTTTTCCTTTTAAATTAAATGTCCCTTCCCCCTCTGCAGTCTCTGTTCAACTGTCTAAAGGATGTTAAAGACTGGCTATATCAGAACTGTCTGACCTTGAATGAAAACAAGAGTGAAGTTGTTTTGTTTGGAAATCAGACTCCTGTGTGTGATGATATTCTCAACCTTCTTGCTCTTCATTGTTCCTCCATGGTCAAGGATCTTGGAGTGTTTTTTTGACACTTCTTTTAAACTTGAAAAGCAAATATCCTCAGTCGTCAAAAACTGTTTTTATCAGTTACAACAAATAACCAAAGTAAAATCTTATATTTGTGGGAGTTTTGGTTTTTTTCCTGCAGCCAGAGGTCACAAGATGGAGCCAACAAGCCACACCTGTGGACCATTCCCTTGACGAGCAGAAGGCATCTAAAAGGCAGTAGAAGACTTCTCTTCGATGCTGGAGCGTTGCATGCCAATCAGTGGTTGTGCTCTAAGCCACTTTACCCCTCCTTGAGATGAGTAAAGCCTAAATCTTGTTCTCACGTGTTTCAGCACTGACTCCATGTTCCTGCTGTGCCTGAACTCCTTTGGTTTGCTCTTGGACTCTTTGTGAGTTCTTCAGCCATTCCTCGCCTTCCACCACATGGCCACCAGTATCAGAGACTTACCTTGGACCTTCTCCTCCGTGATTACTGGAACCATTGGACCACTATTCCCACGACGATCCTGTACTCCACCTGTAAGAGAGAAAACACATCTTTAATCCATCCTAAAGATCTGAATCCAACTGACTCCTCTCTTGGTGCTCCACTATCACTGTAACTAAAGCATTGATTTTTATGGCCTTGGCGTCTGATCATCTCAGTCACTATTCTCTGGGCACCTGTTAAACATCACAATATTCCTCCTAAAACACCTCAGAACTTGTGTCATGCCGATCATCACCACCAGGCTGGACTATACTGCAACTCTTTACATGTTGGTTTGGAGCAATCGTCTCTCCATCGTCTGCAGTTGGTCCAGAACACTGCTGCGCTTCTTTTAACAGGAACCAGAAGCCACGACAACATCACTCCTGTTTTAGCAGATTTTAGCTGCCAGTTCATTGTCGTATTGATTTTATGATTCTTTTGCTTACGTTTAAAGCTTTGAATGACTTGGCACCCAGTTCTTTAAAGGTGCTATATGTAGTTTCTGGAGAACGCTGGAACGTAGAAATTTTTTGAACAGAGACACCTTTCTGGTCCCTCCCCCTTGCTCTCAGATGAACTGCAACTCAGCCTCCATAGCTCCGCCTCCACTGCATGTCCTGTCTCGTGAACGCGCATGTGATACTGTAACCTTCGTTATCTTTATTGTTTAGTTTTAATAATAAATGATTCAAGCAAAGACACTTACTTGTCAAGCAGGAATGTTGCTAAAGGCCGCAGTATAGCTCTGCGTTGGGCCGAACGCCGCTCTACGCGCGTACTGAATTGATTGACAGGTCAGGTGGGGAAAAAAAGGCACAAGCTGCAGCTGGCTCTGGCTGCAGCCGCTGCGATGTTCTGTGTTTATATGTTAATAAAACGTTCTAAAAAATAAAATAAAAACATGGAGCGCTGGTCCAGCACACCAGAACACCAGGAAATCTGCAGAGCCTCGCGCAGCCACGTTGAACCCGAGTTTAATTCGCTCGTGACAAATTCATTCATTTCCTCATCATTTCAGTCATGGAGTCAGCAGAGGAGGAAGCGATCACTTGACTTTTGGCAAAAAAACAAAAGAAAAGTCCAGATCAGGGACGAAGAAGGGGAATTTAATACATTTGTGTCACATACAAAACAGTCCTGCATCGCTTTGCAATCCTTTGAACGAGAACGTGCGCGGATGCGCGCTGGGACAGGGGGAGATGGGCGTGACAAGCTCGTTCATGAACAAAACTCTATTTTTATTGGCTGGTTAACGGCGGGTCACTGTGGGTTTTTAGAAATGCTTTTAGTACCACCTGGAGAAGCCAGAGGACTATAGTTTTTTTCAGAGATTACTTGTCTAACATCAGTCTTTCAGGAGATGGTGACAGCGTGAAGAAATATGTTAAAAATATATTTTTAGAAAAGTTACATATAGCACCTTTAACGGATCTTTTGCACTTTTACAACCCAAACAGAGCACTGTGGTCCTCCATTCGGAAGCTTTTAGTGCAGCTGAGGGCAAAACTAAAGTGTAGAGCGGACAGGGCTTTTTCAGTGGCAGCGCCCGGACTCTGGAACTCCCTGCCCGTTGATATTTACTTGGCAGACAGTCCTTTAAATCCTGCTTTAAAGCTCACTTCTTAACACTGGCTTTTCATTCAAGTTCAATTTGAGTTCTATCAGAACCTCTTGGGTTTGTTATTTTCTTGTTTTAGTTTGAGCTCTGCGGGTGGCACGGTGGCGCAGTTGGTAGAGCTGCCACCTCTCAGCAAGAAGGTTGCCGGATCAGATCCTGGCCGGGGGCCTTTCTGGGTGGAGTTTGCATGTTCTCTCCGTGCATGTGTGGGTTTTTTCCGGGTACTCCGCTTTCCCTGCGTGGCAGCTGGACATGGGCACCAGTGACCTCCATGACCTGCAAAGTGGGTTAAGATAATGAATGGATAGTTTGTGCTTAGCCTTTTTTATTATACTGGTGTTTTTTAATGTTTGCTTTTTCAAATAATTTATTGCTAGATTTCCTGTTTGTGAAGCAAATTGGTAAATGTTGTTTTTAAATGTGCTATATGAATTTTATATTGACATTGATATTGTATTTTTCCACACACACCCCAAAAAAAAAAAAACTGAAACTGAAACAAACAAAAACAAACAAAAAAAGATTTTGAAGATTGTTTGAAAAATAAGAGGAACTTTTTGGGCTGATCATTCAGGAAAATTACCAGGGAGTACTCTCTTTCAGAGCTGTGAAGAAAACATGTTGCCATCACATACCAGAACAGCTGAGTTAATAATACCCCTTCATTTCCTTTGCATCTTTCTCAAGAGTTGTAAAAAATGTAGTGTGAAGCTAAAATAGACACAGAGTAACTATAAATATCTGTTCTTGGGCGTTTGCCAACGCTGAGCTCACTTTCTGCTCTACTGCCCCTTTAGTGTGGAAATCCAAATATCCAGCCAAACAAAACACCACACGGTCTTGTTGTTTTAGCATATTTTCTGTAAAACTAATTACGCAGCAACACTTCAAGTAAAAAGTCTAATTGGCATATTGAAGCCATTTAATGAATCAGCTTTGTTCTTGAGTGTTGCAGGGTTTAGAAAAATAAAAGTCTGCAGCGCCTCATGATGCAGAAAAAATGAAAGAACATCTTGGTTATTATCTACATCACAGCACATACATTAAGATGGCTGAGTCATGTAGTTTGAGTGTTTGCTGTTGCCATAACATGACGGCAACTCATGTTACATGTAGCATGTAGTAAACTGTGTATCTTTAATTCTATTCAATTCAGTTTATTGTCCCTCACAGCGGAACAAAAGGGGGGGACTGGAAATACCCTTCGTCCATCTGTGCATGTTGTGAGCGTGATAACTTGAAAAATGAGTGAGGTACCAACTTGTATTTTGGTGTGTGGCTGCATGCAGGTGTCAGAAAACTTACTGTATTTTCAAAAATTGGGTTATTGTTTGAAAATCAAAGATGGCTGCCACCCCAAATGTCTGCCCCGGTTCTGAGCATGATAACTTGAAACACAAGCAACAGGACAACTTCCTTTTTGGTGTGTGGCTGCATCCAGGCGTAAGAAAGTTCCTTTCAAAAATCAGGTTTCCATGTGAAAATCCAAGTTGGCAACCAACCACCACCATGTAAATCTGCCACTCCTATCACTTGAGGAAACTACCATATTTTCCAGCGTATATGCCACACCTTTTTGCATAAATTTGCAAGTCCTGCGACCTATACACCAACGTGACCAATATAATTAAAAAAATTAGGGATGGGGCCGATCCGGTATCGGCCTCCGAGACCAGCATAATTTACGTATCGAATTTTTTATCCAACTTGCCGATATTTCCGGTCCATGATGCACGTTGGCTTCAAACTATGGAATGGATTTCCTGAACGGAGGTGTGTCTCATGAACCCAGAGTAACAAGACCTGCCTCACATTCAGGAAATCCATTTCATAGTTTGCAGCCAGCTACAGCGTGAGGAGAAGACTGAGTGAGTAGCCTCTTAGCTAGCAGCTAGCCAACTTTTCATCATAACATGGCCGTTGTGTGGAAGTATTTTACACTAAACACCGCAAGACAGCAACGTTCAATGTCTGCAGAGCCATAGCGCCACATTAAACTGCGGTCAAGATAGTTTTACGTCAGACAGTCGCGCTCCGGGGCATCAGCGGGATGCCACTCTCGCTGAACCGAAACACAGGCATCCCGACCCAGGCATCATTCTTTGTTTGTAGCCAGGTCTCTCTTGTAAATGAGTCCTCAAGGCTCGATGGGATTAACCTGCCTAAATAAAGGTTGAATGAATGAAAAAAAAAAATCAATGATAATGGTGATATCGGAATTGGATCGGTATCGGCCGATATCTAGATTTACGTATCGGGATCGGAAATAAGAAAATGTGGATCGGTGCATCCCTATTTTTTTCCATATTCATAACATTATTTGACTGACATCAGACGCTTTCATTCATTCTGACATGCACCAGATTAAACATAATCATTTGCAGCCACTAGAGATGCGAGAGGGCCCTCTAGGCTTTTGATAACTACTGCTACCCCCCCACCCACACACACACACACACACACACACACACACACACAAACACTCACTTAGAGACAACTTAGAGACAACTTAACACAAGTAAAATGCCCCAAACAGAAAATCCTATTTTGCAGATTACAAACTGCAGTTAATAAATATGCTGCTCTAAACGGTAATCGAGCTTCAGAGAGAAAGTTTGTAAACAGGTGGGGTTCGTGCAGTCTGCCTGAGGGATTCAACCTGGAGGAAGGGATGGCCGCATGGCGGTGGAGGATCCCACCTCGCAGGTAACCTTCCCTTCCATGTCTGGCTGGATCCCGCTGGGTGCATTTCCTCCACGGTGGTGCATCATCTGTCCATCCATTGCGGCTCCAGCTGCGAGCTTTACAGCCTTCTTCCGCCGCGCCGCTCAGACCAAATGAAGCTGTTTTGACCATTAAAGTGCATTTATTAAAGAAGTTGGACAGAGACACACCTTTACTATAATTTCGAGCAAACAAATAATTGTTTTTGAATGTTGAATTTGTTGAATTCTTGTTCAAGTCCTCCCATGCACACCCCCTTGGCTGCCATTTGATAGCCAGCCAATCAATTTTTGGCTCAACACGGGCTCATGTTTCCGGGAGTGGGGGTGGGGTCAGCGGTGACGCATAATAAATGTGAATTATATGGCGAAGCAACTTACAGTATTTATACAGGGAGTCCCCGACTTACGAACGAGTTCCAGACCTAAGGACCGTTCGTAGGTTGATTTGCCGTAGGTCGGAACCCATAGCACGTGTCGTTCGTAAGACCGGATTTTTGTTCGTAAGTTGGAAATTGTATGCTAAATGTATGCTAACGCTGCGCTGCACACCTGTTTTTCAGCATGTGACTCATAAACATGCACAGAACTTTGTTCACAAACGGTTAGCTAGCACACTTTCATCTAAAAACACATACCAGTGCTGTATTTAATGTACAACTGATGTATTAAATGTACAACTGTACTGTTCGTAGGTCCGTTCATAAGTCCGAGTTGCCGTATGTTGAGGGCGCCGCAACTCGAGGACTCCCTGTATATTTTTTCCTACTTTATAAGACATTTTTGGACTGATGCAGCTCATACGTCAGAGCGACGTATACGACGGAAAATACGGTACGCTTTGTATATCGCTTAAAAGTATAGTTTCCTTAAGATTGGAGTGGCCAGTGGGGTGGCTGAAGATTAATCTACGGTGGCCAAATCCCCCACTGGCCACCCTGTGACTACAGCATTGCCCCTGGTGGTGGATATACTGTAATTGCTCCCTTCACTTGCCAGGATCCCACTTTGGACGAGAAAAAATATTCTACGTCTGTTCTTCTCCACAGTGCAACTCTTCGAATATCCTGAATCAAAAACATTTACCAGTAGGTTTATTTTAATTTCCTGTTCAATTCCAGTCCAGAAAAACGCTAATCTCAAAAATATCCTTCGTGCCCTTCTCTGCAGCAGCGAACAAGAGACTGATGTGGAACATGTGCTGTTGTGGCGGTTAATGGATGTTGTGTGTGAAATGTCCTGCTTCAATAGCTTTATTTTATTGAACATGGCTTATCATACACATCAATTAAAACCTTTTTTGTTACAATTTTTGGTTTGTTTACTGTCAGTGTTCTAAGGATGGTTTATGGACATGGATGACATTTAATTTAGGGGATCCATTCAAATTCATAAAGTGGTTATTTTTGTTGAGAAAACGTTTAAATGTAAAATTTTAAGATACGTTCAAGGGCTCTAAAATGTCAAAACCACAACATAAAAATGCAGCAAAATTTACAACCATCAATTTTTTCAAACACATTGTAAAAAAAGACAAATGACATCCCAGCGGGTGTCATATTGTAACACATAATAAAGCATTTTTAAAGCAACAAAGTCTCATAATTATACAGGTGGTTTCTATTTACTACAATTATTTTGCTCATTGTTGTGTTTTGTCTTTTTGACAAAGTCCTGACTTTAATTCCTGCGAGTGATTTCTGGACTTTACAGCCTTAAACTTAAATGCTTTTTAAATGAGCATCTCTGTTGCAGAGGTGGAGGAGACACGCTTTGGCTGCTGTGCTGACGAAGTAATTTCCTCTGGTGTTCAACATCTGTAACAGAAAAGTTGCGTATGAGCTGCAACAGCTGATTGAGAGTCCGATTAATCTGCAGAATAAGACTTTAAATCCCAGATGTGTGGAAATGTTGGTGTTGTGGACGTGGTGTAAGAGTTTTCTCCCATTTGTCACATCCAGAGAAAGAAAAGCAACAAGAACAAAAGAGTTACTTCACCAACAAAAAGGGTAAGAAATGAATACTAATGCAAATTTTGGAATATTTGAAATGCATTGTGTTTCTGAACTTTATTAGGTTTTATTCCCAAACACTTCTTGTTGAATTACTATTAATTAATTTCATCAATTAATTTAATATTAATTAAAATTTTCATTATTTAGATTTTCCTATAAAGTATTTTCTAAAGAAACTATTGTTTCATTTTAGGAGTTAAATAAAATAAAACTAAACTAATTTAATTTTGGATGCCGACAAAGTAATTTCTTCTTATGTAGTGACTGAATTTTCCGTCCTTCTTTCGGCCGCCCTCTTCTTCAGGGGTTGACACGAAGTCGCACGAAGACTTGGCGATTGTTTTTACACAGGGTGCCCTTCCTGACGCAACCACAGACCACCAAGCTACCACAGCCCTCTGAGTGGAGCAGAGAGCTTCCAGCATCCTTACCAGATTCCCGAACCACCTCAACTGGCTCCTTTCAATGTGGAGGAGCGTCTACTCTTGAGTTCCTCCAGATAACTGAACTTCTCACCCCATCTCTAGACTCCAGCTACCCTGCGGAGGAAACTCATTTCAACCTCCTGTATCTCATTCTTTCTGTCACTATCAGATAAATTTATAATAAATAAATGAGAATAATAAATGACTGAGTTACCGGAGCAAACAGTTTACGGAACACACCTTGTAGGATCTGGCTCAAATTAATGATGACCTTAATGTCCATAGATGAAGGTAGGAACATAGACCAGGGCTTAATTTGTAAA
>JBBPBX010020505.1:0-10131 GCA_038048925.1 Garcialebias charrua | reverse complement strand
TATATTGATTACATTTGTTAATTAAAAACATAAAAATAATAAAAAAATATAGATTTTTATAATAACAATTTACAATGACTTTGGACTTTTTAGGGGCCGAGATTTGAGTAAAGGGATCCGAGCGAACACACCCCGTCAAAATGAGAGAGTTCCTGGTTCTTGTTCCAGCAGGATCCGGCTCAAATTAAGCCCTGACGTAAACCGACGGATAAACAGTTTTTTTTTTAAAGAAAACTTTATTTAATCAGAAACTAGTAATTCACAATAGTGTAAATCTATAAAGCACATAGCAGAAGCAGATTTAGATATGGAAACATAAGCAAAACTGATTAAAAAAACAATAATAAGGTAAAATAAAAATAAAAAACCACAAGTTATATATTTCAGGATTAGGATTAATGTGCATTAGTGGGCAATTCCATTAACATTTCATACAGGTCTTCATATGCTTCAATATATTTTCAGAGATTTCAAATATAACTGGAATTCAGATTTAAAAAAAAGTTAAAACTGGGGATGATCTTCGCAATCTCTGTTTATGAATGAATAATTTTTCCAGACAAAATATTACATTACAACCGAGTTTTATTTTTCATTTTTTCAATAATACTAAACAGAGAACTGAGGAAAAAGTAAGGTCAGATATAAATCCTGAAAAGCACCAACCGTGACCGCCACAAAGAAAGAATCAAATTTAGATTTTCACACTTCTTAACGTTGTGGCTCTCGTAGTTCCTGCATGTTTTTGTTTGACTTTCTTCGTGAGGGGTGGATGGGTCGACAGGAACTGTCCCTCCCACTGGGTCTGGCATTCAGGTACAGCTCCCTCCCTCCCTCTATAAAAACTCATGTCAGCCATGTAATTTCCAGACTTCAACCCATTGAAAAGCCTTTACAGTATTGAAAATAAAAACTCTTATTAAAACATATTTTGACTTGCACCTAAATCTGCAATCTTTTCATCCCAACACAAGCAAGAGCCCATACGGTGAGTGGTTTGTCACAATTTATGTTTAAGATTTATGTGAAAAATAAAAAAGTGAATGGTGCTTTCTTTCTGTCCTGAAATAATAATAATGAATTGTGACAATAAGTTTAACAAAGTGAATGTTTTTCTTCCTGACAGCACCAGCCAGGATGAGATTATCTCTGCACACCTTCATCTGCTGCTGTGTTTTTACCACAGTCATGTCTCCAGTCAACGGCGACACAGAAGAGGCCAGAACGGCCGTGAAAAACAGGTGAGCTGCTTTACCCACCGAGCATTTTGTTCAAGTGCTGCTCACATTATCATATCAGAATAAAGCTATAAAGATGATCAAATATTGGGTGGTTATTCTTAGATTAATAATCTGATGTCTTTACAGAAAGAGAAATAATCACGAGATAATCACTGGATATTTTATAATTGGCTATGATAGACCTCCTCTAACATATTTAATTATCATGATCTTCACCTGCTCCTCAGTGTGGACAGAGATTTGTTTCATGATTAATCTCAGCAGATATTACACCTTTGGATATTTTCTTGTCATAATGTTTTTTTTTTTATGCAAACAAAACCAGTCTTCTGATTTCTGAACATGTTTCGCTTAGAGGAGATTTGTAAGGCTTAAACTGAAGCTCACAATCATTCATCAGCTTGAAACGCTGAATATTTTTGTTTAGAATTAACCAAATGTCTCAGATGAGAGGTGAAACTTAGATTACCATATTTTTCTGACTATAAGTCACTTAATTTTTTTTTAGTTTTCTCAAAAATTGACAGTAAGCCTTGTAATCTTATGTATTAATTCTGGTTGTGCTTACTGACAATGAACTGATTTTATGTAGTATTGAACAATGTTGAGAGTTATTGTGAATGAGTTGAATAAAGTTTATTTGACTGTTTTGTTTCACTTAATGTGCCTTATAATCTGGCGCGCCTTATTGTCTGAAAACTATGGTAGGTTAGTTAGGATTACCATGTCCTGAGAATCCATACTACAGGTAGTCCCCGACTTACGAGCGCTCTGACCTACGAGGTTCCGGACTTACGAGCTGGCGAATTTTTGGAAAAAACGCAAAAAATACCGAGTTTTTCTGTGTTTTTTCACCACAGTTCGTTAGCTAAACATGTGGACACACGTTTCCGATCATTTTTATGCACTCGTAAGCAGTTTTTCGATGAAAAACGAGTGTTTGTAGTCGCGCTAGCAAAACCGTTCCAACTTACGAGCGAAATTCCGGACTTACGAGACACGTGGCGGCCGTTCCAAGTTACGAATTTTCGCTTTACGAGCGCCTCGGAGGAACGGAACTCGCTCGTAAGTCGGGGACTACCTGTAGTCTAAATAGTTCATGGTTCAAGTATTTTTATTGTCATTCGCATCACATGTGGTGGTGGAACAGAATTGTGTACTCGAGGTCCCAGTTACACCCAAAAATAACAAAAATAGTACTTGTATTTAAAAACAAAAGTATAAAAAACAGTATACAAGGATCTAAGATACACACTAAACAATAACAATGTAATATGATACAGTGTATTAAACAGCAGCTTGAACATGAGTCTGTTTGTGTAAACATGAATAAATAGGTGATTCTTGTAAAACCAACACAACATTTCAGTTTTGTGTGCAGGTTGAGGAAATGGCTACAGAACAACACGACGAGCGAACCAGACAACAACTTGGTGACGACTAAGGAGCCAAAATCTGATGCCTATGTTGGAGAATCATCGAATGAAGAAGAAACCCCTACATTACCTCCAAGGTGCATTTTCACTCCCTAACCTATTAGGTTCCATTGCAGAGAAGACACT
Organism: Garcialebias charrua; assembly: GCA_038048925.1. NCBI lineage: Eukaryota > Metazoa > Chordata > Actinopteri > Cyprinodontiformes > Rivulidae > Garcialebias > Garcialebias charrua. Next base: position 7,328 of record JBBPBX010020505.1, on the reverse strand, counting down.
TGGGAAGATAAATCATAATGATGATAAGTAGGGATGCACAATATTATCGGCATGGTATCTGCCGACATTAGCGATAAAGTTAAATACATGTATTGGACATTGGCCATTCCATCAAAATAACTCACCAATATAAAAGGCACGGTTTATATACTGTATAAAGTTTTTCCAGTTGTGTTATTTGTATTTAATATCTATCATATATACAAAGTATATATATATATGTATATATATATATATATATATACAGGTGGTCCCCGACATACGAGCGAGTTCCGTTCCTCCGAGGTTCTCGTAAGACGAAAATCTCGTAAGTCCGTACTGACCTTTAATCGACCTTTATATAACACACGAGCCGCCACTGAACACGTACATGTAGGTAATGAAGTTACCAAGCATTTCAACTATCCTAACACTTTAAAACACTTTAAAACAATTTAAAACATTTATAAAAAATATAAAAAATTAATTTCTTACTTTGAGCGCAGCTTCTCTCGTCTCTTAGCTCTGCCGCGTTATGTCCGAGGTCCCCAGATTTCTGCAGCACCACGCAGTCCAAGCTGTTTACAGGAAGGACTGTCAGTACACTAACTTCATACATTTGGAGCCAGAAAAATATTTAATAAACTTACCGAAAGCCGTTTCTCCGCGGTGTTCGTTCAAACAAGCTGCCCGCGTTAGCTGTTGTTAGCCCCCGCCAGATTAGGCCTGCACTTGTTAGCGCTCGTTAGCGTGTAGCACATCCAAAAAAGGCTGTCGGAGCTGCTTCTCCACGTTAGCTGGGTGTCCATCCAACATCTTACCCGGAATTTACACTACATGCGTTCCGGCTCCGCTCCGCAGGTCGCAGCTGACCGTCTCAAAGTCCAGTTTACACTACCTCCGCTCCGGTCCGGTCCGCCTGGATGCGCCGCTCCGAGACGCATGCGCGGGAATTGCGAGATCGCGCGATAAATCAAGTGATAAATAAGGAAGTCAGAACAAAACAATTCATTCGGTGGAAGAAGGAGAACAACAGTAGAGACTGGCGTAGTCATAAATGATAGTTTGACAGCATTTTTGTACAAATAAATCCGTATAGAGCTAGGATTAGTCCGCCCGTGGTGATTTTATTTTGTAAATACGGATGTTGTGCTCGTTCCTTTTCCTGTTGGTGCGACGTAATCTTTAAAAGTTGACTCCGGCACAGCTCCGGCGTCCGGCAGAAATAGGATCTGTTCTAATTTTGACGGACTGCCGTCCGCTCGCCGCCGCCGTGCGGAGCCAGTGTAAACGCTCTCATTGATTATAATGGGTGCGTATTTGCTGCGGAGGTCGGACCGGAGCGGGGCAGAGCCGGAACGCATGTAGTGTAAATTTGGGGTAAGGCGAGCTCCCGGACATTGAGGCGGACATTGAGGCGAGCTCCCGGCCGCCGCCCGTCTGTTCGGTTTGGTTCTGGTGGGGTCCGCTTAGCATTTAGCCTAGCCTTAGCTTAGCCCATGAGCTAATGTTGTCGCGCAGCGCTTTGGGATGCGATAGCGGCTGCTGCTCCAGACCAGACACATCCACAAAGTTCACCGAGTGTTTCCAGCTAATTTATCCGTATCAGGCAACCTCTGATCGGACGCACGGTCCTCCAAAGCCAGCTCCCGGCCGCAGATTTTCCCTTCGCCGGCATGTCGGCTTGGTGTCCCCGCCCGCTTCGCTCCGCTCGTTGCATGTCAGGCGGCGGCGCTTTGGGAGCGATCGCTAAAACGCTAAAAATTGAAATAAAACATAAAAATAACAATTATACTTTATTTATAAAGCCATTTAAAACAACCACAGCTGCAACAAAGTGCTGTACACATGAAATTAAGAACATTTAAACACACACAAAAAAAGAAAAAAATCATATTTTTATTAATTATGATAATCTCGTAAATCCGGAACCTCGTAAGTAAGAGCGCTCGTAAGTCGGGGACCACCTGTATATGGCACTGTTTTTTATGACAACCCAATGACAAGAATACCTGCAGTGCCAGCACAATGCTATGACATCATGCACGCCGTTTAGTTTAGATTTGTGAAAATTTACAAATTTGCACTGTTTGAGTATTGTTATTGTGTTAAAGAGAGTAAATGTCAAGAATACATTTGACATCAAACATAATCCAAGTTGAAGTGTTGCATCATTTTCAGCCCTCTTTTTGGCATCTGCATTTGGTACCAGGCCATATTGACAAAGACCATGCAGAATAATGTTTTATTTTAATTCTACAGCATAGAAAGCTATCTAGTCTATGTAAGTAGGTCTAGGTGAAAACATATCAGTACTGGTATCTGTTATCGGCTAAATAAGTTTTAACATATCGGACATTGGCCAAAAATCCAGTATTGTGCATCCCTAATGATAAGGAATCCTGAGGCACTACTCACATGGAAAACTTTAAAGCACGGCTATTCAACTGGCGGCTCGTGGGCCTGTGCTCAGTTCGGCCCACCATGGGTTCCTTTCTAAATAATACTAGATTTAAAGTTGTAAAATGAGAATGATTGCTGGATGTCCGACCCCTGAGCTCTTGGCTTTCAGCAACTGTGCCCCCCTGAGCAATTTAGTTGAACAATCCTGCTTTACAGCTTAAATAACTTTTAGGGGAGGACTTAAATATCAATGCTTATTATTCATACAATGTTTTAATATAAGTGACAGCCTTGAAAAACCTTAACCCATATGTCTCTTTCCCCAGATGTAGAGTAAATATAAGATACAAAAGATCATCATCATCATCATCATCCAAACCATCTCGTTGTTTCCTCATCACGTGCCTGTACCATGAACTGATTGAAAAACTGAGCAAGATCAGCCAGCAGACCACAATGGTCTGCGCTCCTCAGAGCAAGATTGGCTCATATGGTTACGGTCGTCGCCGCCGCTCGCTCGTGGACATCGCTCGGCTTGCTCTCCAGACTGGGATCGAAGACAAAATCAAACACGCAGGGGCCATGAAAGGCAGAGGAGACTCCCTGTTGAGCTAATCTGCTCACGTCCAACAAAGCTTCAAGAGTTTTACTCCAGCAGTTTGTACAAGTGAGGGAAGGAGAAGCTGGTGCACCTGTGCAGTCTATCACAGGGAGCTCAAGTTTCTCTGAATAAAAACAAAACAAATAATGCAAACTGCGTATGCATGATTAGCATAATGCATGCCTGAACTGTGTGACTTATACTGTAGATGAGTATCTGTGGGAATTGACAAGAACGTTTGTCTCCTTCAGCCTTCAAAGTGAACTCAGCAGCCGAGGCAGGAAACATTTTCTGAGACACATGAAATGAGCAGGAATCAACACTAAATCTGGGAGCCGGTTTCCCCAAAACACGCACATTAAAGGACCTTGAACTGCCCATTAGCCAAGAGCTGCTCATTGTGTGCAATTTACACGAGTGTATACAAAGCCAATATATATACTGTATACTGTAGTTAAAAGTATAACAGTGAACATGTATAGGCATATATATTTATATGGGATGCTATTTGTAAAGTTACACAGTCAAAAATTAACAGCAATATTTTGGTAAGAATTTTTTTAAAGTCATATTTTCACCATGTCATTCATGCATTTATAAATGTCATAGTTCCAAGTTAAATATTTAATATCCAACCTAAATATTTAGTTTGCTAACTAAATAATTAACTTGCAAGTTAATTATTTAGTTAGTAAACTAAATATTTAGGTGTAAATTAATTATTTAATTAATTATTTAATTTCCAAGCTAAATATTTATTTGCAAAACGAAATGTTTAATTTCCAAACTATATTTATTGTCCAAGCTAAATATTTAATTTCTAAGCTAAACATTTAATTCCGAAACTTAACATTTAATTTGCTAACTAAATATTTAAATTACAAGCTAAATATTTAATTTCTAAGCTAAACATTAAAATTTTAAGCTAAACATTTAATTCCTAAACTGAATATTTAATTTGCCAACTAAATATTTTACTCTGACCTAAATATTTATATTCCAAGCTAAACTTTTAATTTCCAAAACAAATATTTAATTTGCAAACTAAATATTTATCTCAGATCTAAATACTTAACTTGTCAGTTAAATATTTAGCTAAATATTTAGCTAGCAAATTAAATATTTAGGTCTGGGCTAAATATTTAGTTAGCAGATTAAATAGTTTAGAAATTAAGTGTTTAGGTTAGAAATTTAATATTTAGCTCGTAATTTAAATATTTAATTTGGAACTATGACTTTTATAAATGTACGAATGACATGGTGAAAATACGACTTTGAAAAAAAAAAAATTCCAATGAAATGCTAAATAAACCAAAATATTGCTGATAATTTTTGACAGTGTAACTTTACAAATGGCACCCCATATGTATGTTTTTTTATTTAAACGTATTATATTTATATAAAAAAAGAATACAAACATTTTTATTCCAACGTATGTTAAGTATTTGATGTATCTCAGCTGTGTAAATAATGATAGTTAACTTTTGACCTTGTGATACTCTGTTTTAATATGACTGTGCTGATTCAGTTCTTTGGCCTTCACATGAGAGTTATGGTGAATTCTCAAAGTGAACTAAGCTCTGTTAAAGAGCTGTGCTGCCATCTAGCTTCACAGTCTTCAACCTGTTTAAAGTTGTCTTTTTAAAGAAGTCAAAGATTTATTTTTGTTACGTAATATGTTTTCCCTTCTATGTCTTTTTCTATGAATATGATTCATCTGTCTTTGATTGTGATGCATCCTGATTTCTTCACAGTTCAGTTGAAATTACTTGAAAATTTACCCCCAACGCCAACAAATGTAATAACTTACAGCAGGCATGTTTCTATTGAATGAAACAAAGAGATTATCTTGAGGTTCAGCAGCACCACGGTGGGTCTCGTCATTTTGTTACAGTATGTGTGGTTAAACATTTCTAAGTTGCATTATGTCAAAAATATGCAAACTGCTCAACTTTTGTTCATCTGCTTGTTTCAGAGAAATGTGCTAAAAAAAATAAAAACTGTCCTGAAATGACATGATAGTGGTGTTGTGTAATCTTTGATCAAAGTTATTCATATTCCAGAGAAGTTAATATCAGTTTGGGCTCAAAAAGAGTTTCACTGCATGTTTTTGTTCTCGTAAAAACTGAACATGAACAAAATGTTATGGTAAATGGTGGGTGTCATCATTGATGACAAGTTATCATGGAGAACTCACATTAATTACTTAAGAACAAAAATATCAAAATCTATTGGAGTACTAGTGAAGGAGTTATTTAATGACAAAGCCCTGTTTCTGTTATATAATACATTAATTCTTCCTCATTTGATTTACTGTATTGAAGTTTGGGGTAAAGCTAGCAAGACAATCACAAATCCGGTCTTTCTTTTACAAAAAAGAGCTATAAGAATTATCGCTAGAAAAGACTACACCCAACCATCAAATATATTGTTTTGTAAATTGTAAATTTACATTCTTAATTTTGTAAATTGCGGACCAGCTCTGTGAGGTGCTGGCTGACATCTTCACCACCTCACTTGCACTGGAGTCAGTTCCCACCTGCCTGAAGACCGCGACCATCATCCCAGTCCCAAAGAGCTCCACAGTGACTGGTCTGAATGACTATAGACCGGTGGCCCTCACCCCGATAGTCGCTAAATGTTTTGAGAAACTGGTCATGTCCCACATCAAGGCAACCGTCAACATCAATGAGGACCCTCATCAATACGCATACCGTGAGAACCGATCAACAGAGGACGCCATTTCTTCCGTGGTCCACACTGCTCTCACCCACCTGGATCAGAAGGACTCATACGTGCGTCTGCTCTTTGTGGACTTCACATCTGCCTTCAACACCATGATCCCCCAAACTCTGATAGACAAACTATCTACACTTGGACTAAGCCCCTCTATTTGTAACTGGGTACTAGACTTCTTAACAGACAGACCACAGTCCGTGAAGATCCACAACTTCTCCTCCTCCACCATAACCCTCAGCACTGGCTCTCCTCAGGGATGTGTGCTGAGCCCCCTTCTGTTCACTCTGCTCACATATGATTGTACAGCCACACTTCCAGGCTGTCATATTGTTAAGTTTGCAGATGATACAGCGGTGGTGGGATGCATCACAAACAATGATGAGTCCAGCTACAGACAGGAGGTGGAACATCTGGAGAGCTGGTGCAAAGAGAACAATCTTCACATGAATGTGAAGAAGACAAAGGAGATGATTGTGGACTTCAGAAGGAACAAACACACCCATGCCCCACTGAAAATAGGTGGGTCTGCAGTGGAAGTGGTCTCCAGCTACAAATACTTGGGTGTACACATGAATGATAACCTCAGCTGGAGCAACAACACCACCAGCCTGATCAAGAAAGGTCATCAGAGACTCTACTTCCTCAGACGGCTGAGACGAGCCGGTCTGAGCAGCCCAGTTCTCACCTCGTTCTACAGGTGTGCAGTGGAGAGCATCCTGTGCTCCAGCATCAACGTGTGGCATGGAGGCTGCACAGTTGAAGAAAGAAAAGCTCTGCAGAGAGTGGTGAAGGCTGCACAGAAGTCTGTTGGAGTCAGTCTCCCCACCATCACAGACATTTACACCTCTAGATGCAGGAAAAGAGCCACCTGTATCATGAAAGACCTCACTCATCCAGCACACTCACTCTTTGCCCCACTCCCCTCAGGACGGAGGTTGAGGAGCATCAAGTGTAGAACCACTAGACTGAGGAACAGCTTCTACCCTGAGGCTGTTAGACTCATGAATAAATAAAAATAAAATTAAAATAAACACTGCAAAATATCACATCATGGTGATGCTGATATGTTTTCTTGTTGCTGTGTTCATCTGTGACCATCTGTGACCATCTGCTCATACAAACTCATGTTCGTGCTGCTGTTTATTCCCACTATATTAGGCTTAGTGTATTACTAGTTGATGTTTTTCTTAGTTAGTTCTCGATGTTATTACTGTTTTTCTCTTTCATTTGTTGTTGGATGTAACTGGGACCTCGTGTACATAATCTCGTTTTCATCTCATGTACCACATGCGGTGCAAATGACAATAAAGACTCTCTGACTCTCTGACTCTCTCTGACTCTTATAACATTTTATTATTTATGTATAAGGCCCACAAAAACGTATTACATTCCAATATTCAAATTAAATTTGTTAAAAGAGAAGTTATTTTTTTAAAGGGATAGAAATGTTTGTGAAACCACAATTTCAAACTAGCTTGAAGGAAAGATGCACTTTAATCCAGGGTATAGGTTATGGAATGGTTTGGAGGATGACCTTAAAAATGTCAGATCTCTGTGTATATTTAAGAGAAAGGTTAAAATTAGTTTTTTGAAGGTATATGATCAA